>JAIUND010004228.1:0-12684 GCA_034699125.1 Gisinianus flammeolus | reverse complement strand
CCTCTCTATCATGTAGCATGAAAGGACATCAAGTTTGAAATATAACCGCTGTGAACTGATCCCAGAGGGTGGTAGTGCACGTGATTGAGAGAAAAATATTAAAAAGGTGATATACAGGCGGACTCGGTAATAAGTGCAAAGCATAATGTAAAACGAGTACAAAATATAAAGATTTTTTTTTTTTATATATATATAGATTCCATATTTCGTGGAGAATTTGACGGTGCTATTCGAGTCAGATGACTGGGCTTTAAAAATTCGATTTAGCTATTATTTTGTACACTATTTTACTGTCATGTTGGTGGCCGCAGAGGGGAATCGACTGGTCAAAACGGAATTGGAGCAGTGGATCCTCAAGAAAATTTGTAAAGAGGATAGAATTGCTTGTGAAATGTCAAATTCCGTGTCCGTTCGAGTGTCGGATGGAGAGAAAAATCTATTTTATCACCGGAATTGTGGGGACAAATCTATGAATAGTGAGGAGAGTCATAATTGGAAATTGAGCATTTTATATTTGGATTTGATGTCCCAGAATATCGGGTTGAAGGGTTGTGGATTTTTTACCATTACCTTTGGCTTTCTAGGGTCAGTCGTGAGCATCCTCTTGAGCTATTTCATTGTTTTGGTGCAATTCAAAGCACCGCAAAATGTGAAATCCACATACAAAAAATACTTACCAGGCGATGTAGGGAATATTACAGAATCCAGCATGAGTTTCGTCAAATTTTGAAATTATATATATGTATTTTATTTAATATCTGTAAAATAATTGAAAATCTAACCGTAAAACGTTTGTCGCTTTATTGTGGTTTTCCTTTGTTTTTGTCTTACTCTTATATCATATGAGTCTTTTAAAATCAAAAAAATAGAATGGAATATTTAATAGTAAAAAAAACCTGATCAAATATTACACAAATGTTCATGTTAATTAATATACATATAGCAAATCCTTAAATAAATTTAAATGATGATTTATTAAATCTTATTAAAGATGATTTAGTAAATTAAATTAAAAAATGGATCCTATAATCATAATTATAGAAATTAGAACCCAAAAGGATTAATTAACTTGAATGCAATACAAAATGCTTAATTTTGTAGCTTCATATCCATCGTTTTGAAAATCTCAGCAGCTCATATTTTCTATATATACAGTGTGGCCACGCTATTTAGGGACAGATTCAATGTAAGCCTTCGCAGATGGTTTTTTTACATTTGAATACATATGGGCTCCCATATGTATTCACATGTAAAAAAAACCATCGGTAGCCCAGCATAGAATCTGTCCCTAAATAAATTGGCCACACTGTATATGTTGAATAAAAGGGGACAATCCACATACAGTCGATACATCTATCCGTGAAACTTTTATTTCGAAGCATTGAGTGAAATTTACTCGATTATGCCATAAGCGAGTGTGCATTCTCCAGTTGCCCCACAAGAAATAAAAGTCTCACAGATAGATATATCGACTGTATACTTATACGAAAATATGTCTGTGGCTTGCATATCCCAACTAATTAATGTCTCTGGTAAATTGAATGTTTGTGTGTTTTGAGATTAAATTCCACGTTGGCGGGGTCAAAGACAAAAGGTAAGCGAGCGAGAAAGAGAAAGAGAAAGAGAGAGCTCAATTAAATTATATAGTCAAAGCGGAGATTATATAGTCACCGTGTGGAGCGATAGTTTGCCTGCACCGAAGAGGATTGCCACAGGACATTTCAGGACAACCAAATGCTCAATACACACATCAACTCCGACATAAACGACTTCGCCTTCTCTTCTGCGATATTTGTCACAAGGGATTTCTCGGGACTTTTAATTTGAAGCTTCATCAAAATTCCGGAGCTCACAAAAACTTCCAGCTGACAAATTGATAAAATGACGAACGCAAACAACCTACAAATTCGAATTCAAATTCAAATTCTTATTTACACAAATTACTAATTACACACCAATTTTTTGTGCCGTTTGTCACTCAAATAAATAAATGTTTTTTATGCGAAGAGAGAGATGAACAAAATTGAAACGGCTCTCCTTTTAAATTCGAGTTGGCTTATATATTATGTTCTATAATACTGTGCATGCGATTTTCCCTTTATTGGAAAGTCAAAGAATTATAGGTAGAGCCTTGAACGACCCACAAAATCTAGAGCTTTATATAAACGCTGTGTGCATTGAATTATCGTTGAAGGTATGCAGTCACTCTGTATTACAGTGTCTTTTCTCTTGGGGATGAAAAACTCAAGGGCCTTGAAAGATCCTTGAAGGGTCCACCATATAAACATATATAATACCAACTCAAAACCTTTTCCTATATATAAATATATACCAAAATTCCTCACACACAGGCGTCACAGGTGTTTGTTTTGTACATAAGTCCATTTGAAATTCGACTCTGTAATCTTCCATATACAGCGTGCCGTGTTCAATTCTCCATAAAGTCCGGATTTAATTGTCGTGAATTATATACATACTAATTATAGCTGAATTATAAACTTTAGTTGGCTCATTCTTTAATTACATATTACATAATGAGAACAGCAGAAAAAGGAGCAGCAGACAGGTGTGTAATTTGCAATGAGAAATTCCACTCTGAGAATGAGAATATTACGGAATCCCCACAACAAAATAAGGAAAAGGAGCATAAGCAGCAGGGCAGAAAAGGAGACAAAAATCTGACAAAAGTCCGGGTTTTCGATTACACAAGATCACAATGAGATGGAAATTGATGACAATGACATGGATGTGGATTGTGAAGGGAAACGAGATTTCCGCTTATTAAACTCCTTTCCATTTTGTGACGACGAGTGTAGAAACTGGGTGGTTAAATTGTCCTTACTTCATTTCCAGCTCGAGTCCATCCAGTGCCAAATCAATCAGACCATCGCCCGAATTTCAGAGATCGTCATCAAAACCAGTGGGAATGAAGATCCAGCCGATTTTCTTGATGACAACAAGGAAAATATGTTTGCCAGTCCCTCGCATCTCAAGACAATTTCTCGTATGCGAAGTCAAATTTGTCGGCGTAAGAAAAGGAAAATATAAAGCATTTGTCATTTGAGTCTGTCTGTGAATTAACTGAATTATATATGGAAATTAACTTTTAACTGTGTATTTAAATTTTAATTGTGTGCACAGAATGGAACCCTGCCATAATTTTAACAGAACTCATTGCAATGCCGAGCACTCAAGAAACTCAGAACACAAATCAAATCGAAGCTCTGATGGTTTCTAATTCACATTCAAATGCGGATTATTTTCATGGACCGATTGAAGTTGAAATTGAAGTTCCGATTGACTCTAAATTTGACGTGGGAAAAGTAAAAGCAGATTTGGATTTCGAAACTGAAACTCTGTTGGATGATTTTCCAATTTCAACTCCAAATCAAGTGCCAATTGATAATATTCAGAGTCTGAACCGTCCAACGGATTTATGTGATGGCAATCAAATGGACAATCAAATTGAAAATCAAATAGACAATCAAATGGGCAATCAAATTGAAAATCAAATGGACGATCAAATGGAAAATCAAATAGACAATCAAATGGGCAATCAAATTGAAAATCAAATGGACGATCAAATGGAAAATCAAATAGACAATCAAATGGGCAATCAAATTGAAAATCAAATAGACAATCAAATGGGCAATCAAATTGAAAATCAAATGGACGATCAAATGGAAAATCAAATGGACGATCAAATGGAAAATCCAATGGACAATCAAATGGAAACTCGAACGGACAATCAAATGGACAATTCAGATGGACATTTCCAAACTGAAGTGCCAAATGAAAACCAAGACAATGCGATTGAAATGGAGAATCCAGAAGAAGATGAACTGGAAACTGATGGAGGAGATGAGCCAAATGGCCTAAACAATTCCCAATTGGTTCCAAATCAAGGCAAGCCATCGTCTGTATAATACATATTGTATTTCTCTATCGGGGTCGCTGGAAATACGAAAAATTTGGTCGAGAGTCCTTTAAATGTTTGACTTGTGATGCCATTTTGAAGAATAGAAAGTCCATCGTGTTTTGCATTCTCCGAGAAATACATCACGTTCGGGAATCCGCTGGACTCGGCCTGAGTGAGTATACAAACTAAATTTTAATTATGTTTTTTTTCCAAATTTTTGAAAGCATTTCTAATAAAAATAAAAATGGGATTTTGTCTGCAAGAAACGCATTGTCGTTACTCTCACAAGTTCAAGAACATTTTTTTTTTACACGAACAGGTAAAATAACGCGTGAGTTCTCCTGCTCAATTTGTGGGAAAGGTCTGAAAAATTTGAATTGCGTGTTGACGCATCAACAACGTACTCACGGCGGTTCTCATCTGAAAAGTGCCGTTTTTGACTGCAGTCAAGGGATTTTCGTGTACGATGAGATTTGGTTTTTCCATCAGATTCAGATGGAGGACGGAAATGTCACTGGATTTCAATGCAAATATTTACAATGTGAATTCCAATGTGATGTCCAAGCGGAAATGATTCAACATCTTCAGCATCATCGAGGTATATGTGGCTATAAAACAAGTGGCAAAATCCGGCAAAATGCTGCATTTCAATTAACTTTATCTAAATAGAAATGTTTAAATTGCGGCATTACGGATTTGATATAGCTCACGATTCTCATCCGTGTGAAATATGCGGAAGGATTTTCCGGTACAGTTGGAATTTGACAGAGCATCAGCGACAGAAGCACGCGACTCCAGGTTCGAATCCCAATGCGACCACTCAATTTTAGACAACGTTTTGTATTTACACCATTTGAAAAATTGATGTTTGAAATTGATTAAAATACAGATTCAAATTCCATTGCAAAATCCTCAAATATTCGCGCCAAAGATTGTGGGAAGGGAAAATTCATTTACGAAAGGAAATGGGTTTATCAGTTGGAAAAAGATGGGAAGTCCTTCAAATGTGAAACATGTGGAGGGATCATGAAAAACAAAGTGGAAATGGATAAACATATAAAGAAACGTCACATTGGTATGAAAATGTACAATTTTATCCCTACATTTTATTTTCGCTCCTTGGTTTAGAATATTAACGTGAATTTCTTTCGTTCTTTCTTTCTTTTCCGGATGTTTTTTAGCCCCAAAAAGGTTCCTGTACGAGATTTGTGGAATGGGATTTCCTGTGAAAGCGCATTTAACAAATCATCAAGTGAGAATTCATTCTCATGCCCGGGACTCAATGTGTTCTCAATGTGGGAAAACGTGGAAGACGGAACAGGATTTGAAGAACCATGAGCGGCGTGTTCACGGTGGGAAATCCAAAATATTCAAATGTGAACAGTGTGACAAAATCTATGCGACAAAACATGGACTTGATGGGCATCGAAGCAGTCACAGCTCTAACAAGCCTTTCTCATGCACCGAACCGGGCTGTGAGAAACGTTTCACATCAGTCGACATCAGAAAGTTCTCAAGCAATTTTGTAATGTTTGTGGGAAAGGATTCCTTCAGAAATGGCAGCTGGTGCGACACAAAGCGACGAGTGTTCACTCCGCCGTCGTCTCAGCCAATGGGAACTCAAAACCCATGGGGAAATCTGGGAAAGGGGCGAAAAGGGGGCGTCGAAGAGGAAAGAAAATAGAAACTTCGGATGAGGAAATGGAAGAATCCACAGATGAGAAGGAAACATCTGACGACGGAATCTGCAGCTAAATTAAAATGATACGAGAATTGGTGCGAGCTACATTTACTACAATATTTCTTCCACATTCTTCCAAATTCTCCCACATATATCTATATAATAATAAGTGTTAGTTAGTGTGTCTTTTGTCGAACTTGATCCATTTTGCATACAGATATATATACTTAACATGCCGTTTAATTAAGCAATGCGTTTCATCGATATAGAAGGACTGTCCCTTCATTTCATTGCTCTGCTTTTTTATCACTTTTATGCAATATATATAACGCAATATGCACAAACACATTCACACGTATATAAACAACATTGAATTGTGGGATTATATTATGTCATTACAAATTGAAATCTTTGTTTGTGTGTTTTCTATTTGCTTCCACAAAGTCCCTCATGAACTGATTTTATAAATCGTGTAATCGTGACGAGGTCAGAGGTCAGGGGTGAAGGAAATCTCTGACGACGCATATTCATCCAGAGCAGGAAAATATTGTGCATCTTAAAATGGCAATTGCACATTGATGGAATTGGAATACAAAATGTACATACAAGAATTGACTGTATTGTGTGAATTCCTATATATATTCATGCGGTTTGATTGTTTCAAATTCATTCGACTAATTTAATTAGGATTTCCTCAATTTAATTATTCCGTTCATTGAACACACAGATATATTTTTACGTGTGAACAACGTTTTTACACACAAAAGTAAAAAAATCCTTCTCCTATAATAATCAAAGCCAGACGGAAATCAAAGCATGTGGCAAATATATGTTATCCTTCATTTTTTAATTTACGATAGACATATAAACAAACTCCTGGAATGTCTGCAAATAATTTTTTTTATATATATATAATCACGTTCTGAATGACGAAGAAGTAAATTGTATAGATAAATAATCCGGCCGTTAAGAATTCTTCCCATTTGGTTGTGATTTGCAGTAAATAATAAAATTTTCCCTTAAAATTTCTCCGATTGTCTGCAGATGTTGAGATGAGTGTGGGGCAATATGCGGTAAATCTGATTTCTCCCGTTCACATATCAAATAAACAAAAATGGGATGCAAAATATATACAAACTACAATAAATTCCCAGGGAATTATTCCCTTCAATTTGAACCAATCAAATGTGTGGGAAGATGGTAATAAAATAAATTAATAAACTTGTTTCAACAACAGTTACGAATTATCCGTATGTAAAATATCATAAAATAAAGTAAAGCCAAGCGACTCGGATTTGATATTGGATTCAAAATATTTACTAGTTGACGACAATGGAGTGAATGGACAACGAACAGTGTGTGATTCGAAATTCGAATCAATTTCAAATTAGAGGTAGAGGACCGGAGGGTAAACGTTTACCACCTATCCATATTGCGGGGCCCCATGTTAGAGAAACGGGCCCCGCAATATGGATAGGTGGTAAACTTTTGCCCTCCTCTATATTGTTATACTTAGTACATTTTACACCACTGTGCATTGGCTAACAATAAGAGATCCGTGGGCTCATCATCAGTGGTTTTGTGGTGTCATTACCACCGCCGTTTCATCCCCAGTTCCATTTCCACTTCCGGTTTCATTCCCGTGTTCGGCTATACTTCCGAGTTGGATGCCGCGGAGGACGCGGAGGAGCTGATGACGATCATGTATTAGTACGAAACCATGATGACCAGACAGAAAATAGGGGAGATTTTCATTGTCATTGTCAAACAGTCAAACAATTCAAGTGTGTGTTTGTCAGTTCCTGAAAATCCACAACAGGAATCCGGAAGTGTGGTAAAACAAATTATGAATCAAAAGTAAAATCTGACGCAAGAATTGACTGTGGGGAAAATTCAAACCCAACACAGAAAATGAAAAAGCCATTTTCGTACATAAAAATGCAATAGCAATTAATTATATGGGGAGCAACATCAAACTCCAGAAGCAACTAACACAATATTTAATTTAATTGTGATTTTTTTAAATGAATTTCTTGTACAAATAAGCGAATGTTGTCGCGGCTTTGAGTGTGTTGACTTGTGTGCATGTGGGTACAGTTTAGTTTTAGCCGTTGTCATTGACTGCTTTTGTATATTCCTCTCAAGTTTATAATGCTTTCTCCCATTGATTTTCCCTATTTGCTGTCTCTTTGCCAAAAAAGTGAGGAAGCAGCATAGTATCTTATATAAGAGAGACAGCATGTGGAGTTTCCACAGCATGAAGATTTAACAAGACACACAGCATGCGAGACAGCATGAGGTTTTACATGTTAAAATCCAAAGAGACACAGTTTCGGATTTCCCATGAAATATACGATATTATATTGTATTGAAGTTAAAATTTAACTTAAATTCAATATTTAATTGATTTAAATCATTTAACACACACCACGTTGAAGGGTTTTGTGAATTCGTTTCATAGTTTTAACAGAATTTTGGATTTATGGATATGCACGTGCACTGTGGGCTACTACCAAGTATTCTGGAATCGTTGTACAGACAATTTGCCCCTGCTCAATCCATAAAATGCCTTTGTTGTTTAATGTCCTTGCTGTGTTTTAATGTTATTGTGTCGGCAACCTGAGTTCACTTTTATCTCTCTAATTCATACCTAGATTAAGAAATCGTCATATTTTATTAAAATTTCATGAGTAGAAATTAAGAATTA
The DNA here is from genome assembly GCA_034699125.1 of Gisinianus flammeolus. Taxonomy (NCBI): domain Eukaryota; kingdom Metazoa; phylum Arthropoda; class Collembola; order Symphypleona; family Katiannidae; genus Gisinianus; species Gisinianus flammeolus. The sequence goes on along the minus strand of JAIUND010004228.1, from coordinate 4,377 downwards.
AGCATTTTGAAAAAGTTTTAAGTTCAAAGTTGATTTTGGAGGGGTGTGTCCGGTTTTGGACTTTAAGGCCGTTTCTCTTGAGGCGTGGAAACGGTGCGTGAAAAATTTCAAAAAATTCGTGTGGTCAATCCTAGGGCAGGAAAAATATGAAAGTTATAAAAATGGATTTCTTGAGGTCCCAAGAACACCAAAAAAAATTGGAAGGGGTGTGGCACTACATCTTGACTTATTCCCCGGACAAAATCCACTTTCCACGGTGAAAAGTCCTCGAGATCGTCGCTTGGAGTGAGAAAAAGAGGAATCAGAGGAATCAGAGGATATTTTCCTTTTTTTTCTTTACTATAATATAGATAGATAATTAGATAGATAGATTGATTGATTTATTGGTCGATTTGGTGTCCGCCCTTAAAACACACAGCTTTTCGTGACATCCAATAATCATTGGGTTATTATTATATATGGTTCATTAGAAATTCCTGTTATTATTAATAGTTTATTATTGCATTTCATTAGCGTTTCTAATTTCTGTCATTTCGTTCCAGAAGTAATATAAATCCATAAAAAGAGTTTTGTCATTATTACTAAAAATAAAAATCAGAAAGTTGTCCTCATTGAGATTAAAATTAGTCAAATATCGTAAAAACGTAATCCTTGGAATATCATAATATTTACATTTACATATAGAACATGAAATACGGTCTCTGTAGTGTGCTCTTCACATCTTTTACAGTTTGTCGTTTTTGCATTAGGTGATTTCCACTTAAGTTGAATAGAATTTAAGCACACTGTTACCTTTTCACATCTTCTTCTAGGTATGTTGGTCCGTATTTGTAGTATGATATTACCGTACATGGTAGATTCATTTTATAAAAATCACTTTTCGCACAATGAGTTTTGAAACTCTTAAATTGTATAAGTTAAGAGTTTAATGTCATACTTTTTACATCTTCATTAATTAAAAAGGAATTTAAATTTCCAACCATGTGATTAAAATTCTCTTTTATATATTCTGCTGATATGGACTTAAATTCGTTCGTAAGGTTATGCGTGTTAAAGAAAAGTTTTCCGTGGTTGTACCAGTTAAGTTTAATATTATTATTTTAAGTGTTGTCAATGTTTTTGAGATTTATAAAAGTATTGTTTATGAAGCTGTTATTAGATTTACTTAATATTTTTATTATAAGCTTTAATATTGATTTAAAAATGGGAATCTTTATTTGTGTTGCTTGTGTCTCTATTTGTAGAATATAGCCGGGTTTGAGGTTAGTTACATTTAGGATTTGGCGAAGAAATTGTGTTTGTATTATTTCAAGGTTTTTACCATATTAAATTCCCCAAGATTCGGTGGAGTATAGAACCACAGATTTCACTAATGAGTTGAAAAGTTTCAAATGTACATCGATGTTATTGAGTTTTGGTTTGAAGCACAGACTCATGACACTTTCTGTTGCAACTCTTCCCTTTTTTTGGAAAAATGTCCTTTGCTTTACTAAAAATTCCACTGCAACTGAAAATCACTCCTAAGTATGTGTATTGGTTTACTATTTCCAGTCGATTGTTTCCCCAGTATAGTTTAGTTTTTTGGGGATTCCCCCTTTTTGAAAAACAACTACTTTTGTTTTAGCTAGGTTCACATAAACTAGATGGGAGTCAAAAAAGTCCTTTAAAATGTTAATGTGTCTCTGCAGATCGAGTGATTGGTAGCCATAAGAACAATATCATCAGCATAAAGTAGGATAATAATTTCACATAATAGAAGTTTTGTTCCGCTCACGTTACTTTCTCTGAGTGAATTGTTTACCATTGTTTTTATTCAGTTGAGTTTGTATAGAAGTCATTAAAATAAAAATGTTATCTTGACATCCAGTTCGTTTCTTGTACTCCCCTTGGTTTTGAGATATTGTATTGTTAAGGTCGTTCCATGTATCTAGTCAACTGCTAAAATGGAGGTGGACGTTTTGGCAATTGTGTTGAGTAGGCATATATATTGGACTGTAATTTTTGGGGTCATTAACATGTTTTTTAAAAGTTGGTGCCGTGATTATTATTCCCCACTCCTCAGGGATTTCATTAGTTTCAAGTTCTCTATTCATGTTGTTCAATAGTGCAAGTTTCATAGATATTGGGATGTTTTTCCAAACTGTTAGGAACTCCATCTTCTCTATAAGCTTTTTCATTTGCAGACATTCTGATGGTAAACTCAAGTTCAGTCATCGTTATTATTTTAACTAGTATCTCATTTGTTTCATTAAACACTTCCTTGTCATTAGTTTGTAGCTGAATTTCTTTTTCAAAAAGATTTGTGTAATGTGTAAACCATTCCTTGTCCATTATTCCATTTCTTTTATTATTGGTTGTTCTTCAAAAAACATTTATTTATTTCCAAAAATCTTTTGATTTTATTGATTTACAGATAGTTTCTCGCAATTCATGGAAGCAGTTGCTCGTTTAATCGCTAATTAGTTTATTATAATACTGTTTTGCATTAATAAATTCCTCGTTCATTTTTGCACTGTGGGTCATTTTTAAAATTTTCAGCTTGTCGAAACACACGTAGCTTTTTGTTCATAATTTGTTTAATGTGGTGATATTCTTTATCAAACCAAACAGCTCCTTTGGTTCTATTATTGTTGAGGATTTTCCCATCATTGTATTTTTTATAGTTTTTATAGAATGTATAGTAACATTCTCCGTCATCAAGTTGTATATAATATCTCGTAGTAGAGAAGGAATTTGCCTTCCATGGAGTTCCTCGTAGATTTGACGGTGGCCAAGAGCGTCAAAAGCTTGACGAATATCCAGGAACACTGCACATAGGGATTTTCTGTTTTTCTTAGCATCGTCCAGGCACAGATTTAATTTGGTGGCATTTATTAAGGTCCCTGGCTCATTTACAAATCCTTTTTGAGATTCCGAAAATTGGATGAATTGACGGAGTCTTCTGTCCAGAACCTTTTCCATGACACGTCGCAGGACACTGCAAATTGTGATGGGTCTCCAGTTTTTGCAGTCATTCACATCTCCGCCTTTGTATTTGGGTATTGTTTCAGCTTCCTTTAATTTCATCGGAACATGGTTCCATTTAATCATAAGATTTAGAAAATGACTCATGACGACAGGCAAGATTTCTTCTGAGCGCTTGAGAGTTCTAGGGACGATTTTGTCTGGTCCAGCCGCACTATCAATTTTTATGCGTCGGATAGCCGACTTTAATTCCTCATCGTCAGTATAGCAGTTATACATGTTGTCAAGTCCCATTTGGTCATTATCTGTTGGGCCTGAGGATGGAATAAAAAGATCATTAGGTACTCTCCACCTCTCGTCAAAGGACTTGTGGAGCAAGTCAAGGCCAATTTTACATTCTGTCGAGTCGTTTTGGAGAAGCTTGTTTACACATTTTTTTCCTTTGACTTGCATATAGCCACTGTTAAAGTTTGTAATTGTACTTTTCTTTCAGACGCTTCCGTTTTCTATTTGACAATCGCTCTGGGTTTGACCGCTTTTGCGTTGTACTGGAGGATTTGAATGCATTAGCATTCTTCCTCATCAAATAGTATTCCCGTTTTTGGGATCGGGAAGTAAGCCTTGGATTAGAATGAGGATTTGTACTATTTTGTTGAATATTTTGTCAAGGGCGTGCACATCTCTTTCCTTCTCTGAGAGAATTAAGATATCATCAGGTACCGCAAGCAAATTGTCGTCGTTCTTTTTTAAGTTCCATTTGTGCTGCAGTTGCAAGAGGTTGTGACGATTCTGCTGGTGGGTCGCTAACAGGCCTTGCTGTGTACTTGTTTGCAATATTTTCTCTCTGAATATCTTGATGACGTTTTGCAAAGTGAATTTTTAGTCCGTGCTTTTTTTCACACGGTTTCCCACATGATGGGATTGAGCAAATAAGTTTGCCCTCCTGATTTATTTCAATTCTCAGATTACGGAACATAATTGGGTTTGGTATTTGAGTCGGCATAAAATGTGGTGAGTTTGGTAGCGACTTTTTCTTTTTTTTCCTTTTTATAAATTATAAATTAAACTCGTTTAAACTCGGAATGTGACTATTAAATATACATACATATTCAGCTAGCGCTAAACTATATACAGCATAGTGTACATCGTGAACAAAGCGTGTTGAATGATATATACTGAATGAGTGCAACAATGCTACGAAATGAGAGTGGACAGAAATCCAGAATACACTTTTAGCCATCATGGTTAAATATATTTTTAAACGACATGTGAACACCATTATACCTAAACACACCGTTTAGGCTTATGTCGTACAAATATATACCACTACTATATTGCAAAGCTACGGAAACAAGTAGCCAATAGAATAAATAATAAAACCAAAATAATAAACTGATTATATAGTACCGAATT
>JAIUND010004227.1:0-12685 GCA_034699125.1 Gisinianus flammeolus | reverse complement strand
ACAGTCAAATTTGACTGTCTGTCAGACAGTCAAAATCGTACGGCAAATTGCTAAATTTGGCTGTCTACGCTCAACTGCATTTACATACTAAGTACCCAGGTTTTTAGTATGTACATGTAAAAGTAATTGTTGCGCACTTCCATTTGACATTTTCCTGCTTTATTCCTTCCATTTAAATGTCCTTCATATTTTGAAATCTATCATTCTGATTGAGGATTTGCCATCAACACGGGACCCATTTTTACTTATACAGTATAAGTTATACTACATAATAATAATGATGAAGTCGCAGATTAGTCTGAAATTGAGGAAATGAGACGTTGACGATGGGAATTGGAGGAAGAGAGTTAAAAAAGGCATCAATGCTAACAACATTTTCGATATTCTCGTCCAATAAAATCGTTTTTATTTGATTTCTTTTATTTATTTTTAACTACAATTAAAATCACGATTTTTGTGCAATTTGTACATTTTGGTGAGACTTTTTTCTCAGTTGCCTTCATATTTATATACGTTTCTCATATTTTACTCAAATCAAATTAATATTCAAGTTAATAAAACACTAATAAATTAGAGATCTTTCATCTTGGCATGATTGTACAATTAGCTTCTTGAATTGTGAATTTTGAATACAATTCTGAGGAGTGAACATTAAATTAAATTCATAAGTGAACAGTGTGAACATTTTATCGTACTCTGTATATTTGTAGTATACGATATTATATATTTACAATGATCTATATAAGCAACTATACAAACCATCAATGAACTATTTAATGGACGCTAATGGACAAGGATCAAATTCTGTACAATGGAGATTCCTAAATGTACCTATGTATACTTTCTACATAATTTACTTATACATACTAGTATGTACAACTTACAACATAATACTATAATTAAGATTTAAATGTATTTTCCTAATCAGTATATAGGTATATTTTTAAACATCACCACCGCTCATGGCTCTCCCAGGTCCAGTACAATCACAGCAAAGGTTGATTGTGACTGTAATGAATCGCCAACTACTCCTCAGGGTTTCCGGGAGAGAGACGTCATCTTCTTCACATGATGAGGACTCGGTTCCCGTGATACGACGGAGGATTTTGGTTTTGTACCTTCTGGGTTTACAACGGTAAAATCCACGTACACAAAATTTTGATTTACACTCAGCTGTCCGAACAAATCTTGGATAATGATCGGCACCTAAAACAAAGGGAAGGATGTGAATTTACATGTAAATTGAAAGAGTTGGGTATATCTACTTTACGTCACTTGGGGAAATATAAGTAATGACAATTCAATAAAAATGGCCCCCGGCTGTTCTCACCCATGTCTTTCCATTCGTACTTGGTTTCGCACGACCATGGTAAAGCCCCTTCACTGGTTTCAGCATTTCTCTTCTTCATCTGATGTTCATTTTCTTCTTGCTCGCGGATTTTATTTTGCAATTCATCATCATTCACTGCAAAGTAGGATCGTTTTAAAGTCGTCCCTAATAAACCTCGAGACGCTATTAGAAAACACAATTAGATTATTTCAAACTATTTCAATTTTCCATACGAATTCATAAATATACTTGTAAATATTTACTTCCTCAAAGAAGATTTAATTGCTCAGGTTAAACAAATGGGAAATTACCAATGGATGGCATCTCACACTCTCGTTTCTTAATACTGATTTCCGGTTGAACAATTTCTGCATTCCCGACAAATGGTCCGACTGCTGGTGCTTCTTCCGAATCCGTATTTGATGACATTGGAAATTTGATTTTACTTAACATTTTGTCTGGTGTGTGTAAATAAATCTCACCATTGTCTGATATTTCCGCATGAACTTTCCCATTCACAAGATTTGAGCGATTCCCATGAAAGTAAAACATGACGACCGCCAACAAAACCTATACAATTATACAATTATAAAAATTGAGCACTTTAAAAAAAATAACCAGTATTTTGGGAGATTGAAGTATTTACATTTACACACAATATTACATTACCAATATTTTATTCCGAGTTATTTATTTATAAATGATTTTATTTACCATGCGTGGTCTCAACATTTGCAAAAAATATTTTGCAAGCGAGATAGAAACAGAATCCACATTATTCTTTGACATAGCTATAGGAATCTGCGTGCAGGACTTTCCTCAACTAAAACCTACAGTTGACTGAAAAAAAAAAATTCTTGATCAGTTTCCAAAATCAGTCTTATCGTTAGCATTTGAGGTGGCTGGGTAGAAAGTCCAAGGAAGCCCACACATAAAGTCTACCGCAATCATTAGCATTTTTTTTCAGAAATCAATTTCATGAAATATCGAACAAAAAAACGAGTGTTTGCAGCTATATAAAATACTTTTTCATTAGTAAAAAAAGAACGTTGAATAAAGGATACCTGCTTTGTTTCCTTGGATTGGAAACCTACACGATTTTCAAAAGGTTCGTCTTTGAAGTGAAAGCCGCTTTTTTTTTTTTACAAAACGTTTTTGGACTGGACGGAATACTGAAAAGATCAAAAGGATTGCAATGAACGGTACACGCTGTATATCTTTCACAAATTACCAGTTTTCGCTTTTGAAAAGCCTTGAACACGAAAAAAATTACTTGGATTAATATACGAATTACATAGATATATACACATCTTGACATTTTTTATTACCCAATTCGGAGAAGTCAAAATTGTCATTGTATAAGTCGGATGAAAACGACGTTTTTGAAAATGATGTTTTTTGTATAAAAAAAAAGTAAAAAAAAAGTAACAATTTTCGTATCCACAATATTCAAAGCAACAAATTCGGAGACTTCACTTAAAAAAAGAAATATACTCCAAAAAATGTCAACTAAAAAAGAACTCGAGCTCACACCGTACTTTATTCACTAATGAAACAAGTTTTTCCGTAGAGTTCCATATTTATACCAAGAAAATGTCACTCACGTTCCGATTTGACCAACAATATCCAACTGCGTACTTCTACTACTCAACTGAACTGAGGCTGCAATGAGAAATATACTGCTTATAAAGGGAGGAAATTACGACACATTTCCATATCACCAATCACGTCCACCTTCAAACTTTCACCATTCACTTTCTCTCTCTCTCTCTCCAAGATCACCAGTGTTCAGAAGATGTGGTCAAGAAAGTGATACCTTTGTATATGTACGTCCTGAAATGTCATTATCATTGCATAGGGAAGTAAAAAAAAAAATGTAAAGTTTCTGCTATAATGGACACTGTCGACTAGATTTGGCATGTCATCATGTACTGCCTCTTTCTATTCATTAGTTTCTATGAAATGTGTTTATGTAAAGCCGTCAGTAGTTTTCCACCATGCCTTCCCACGAATTTGATATACATATGAAAGTTATTTGGTAACTAAAAATAGGTTGATTCACACAACATATATCTCTCCTCTCTCATCTTCCTACACATAATTTTTCTCTTCTTTTTTTTCAATCTTTGTCTTCACGTCAATCAGTTTTTTTTTCCTTGGACAACACACTCTGTGTACCCTAAAAAAAAAAAAAATTCAACTCGAGAGAGATAATACATTTTATTGATATAGGTATTAGACATAAAAAATATTGTGCTACATTTATTCTAATACATATTTCCTTTTTTAACCATTGGATTTTCTTTGTACATACATATATGCTACTTCAATCTAATCGGACATGATTATATAGTAAATATATATATATTTTTTATATATATTTCTAATTTAGAAAAACTGAGAAGGTGGATGAGCAGAAACGAGAGTCGTGGACTTCATTAAATTTTGTTCCCCTCATATACACAGCCAAGAGAAATTCATATTATATTTTTATGTGTATTTATATGATTAGAAACTGAAATTGTACAGCAAATGAAAATTTCCTTTCAAACATTTTTTTTATTTTCCTCCAAAGATAAAACACAACACTTGGATAAAATGTGAAAATGTGATGTTAATATGTAATAATATATTATTATGATGATGATAATTTAATAATAATGGGTATAAGTACATATTGTGATTATTGCATATTATGATTATCATTACGTGTAGTTGGTCTATTTTATAGTGGCAATGTAATTCACAATTAGTCTAATCGTATAAATAAAATTCGCAATACAAAACAAACAATGACGGCGACAAAGTACACGCGATAATATTTTAGTCATTTTTTATTATTTGTGGCTGGACTTTTTATTTTGACGTATATTTTTTGCGAGTGATTGTTTTGAAGATTTCTTCCTTTCTTTCCCTATGCGTTTTTTTTTTTGCTTTTTTTTTTTGTAATCTTAAAAAGTAAATCAAACTGCTCTGCAGCACTCAAAATTAACTAAAAAAAACTCGAGCTTAATTATTAAATAATTAGATTTGATTTCGAAATTTTGTAAAACGTTTAAAGGTATACTCTATATTTAATAAAGTAGGTAATCAGCAGTCATGATTTCGAATAAAAAGCTATCTCTATAATATATAGATGGATTATATACACAGTTTGTACGCGATAATAATAACAAAATATGGACGTCAAAATACACACACAATCAAATATATATGCATAAAAAGGAGTTTACACAATTCGATTACATATTAAAAAACACTATATAGAGAAATTCATTGTACGAAACGTGATGCGTATAACTTATTTAGAAAATTTGGCAGTGCGAATTTGTTACTTAATTAAGATTTAACTAAACTATATAGATATATATATAATATTAGTATAGAAAGCTCTAAAGTTTGGCACTGGCTATTTATTGTCTTTTATTGTATTGTACAATATATATTTTGACGAGGAAATCGAGTAGAATTTTCTAAAATTAGGGTAAGTACATACTTAAATACACTCGTATTAATTTCGAGACATTTCATTTCATGTATACATCCGACGTAATTTTATTTTTAACATTAAAGTTGGCACATAGTGTCTAAATTTTTCTTTAGCTTTAAAGTTTTGAAATACTATATACATTTTAACTATTTTCTTTTACAGGTTTCTAATTCTATATGTATATACTTTTTTAAATGGTCAAAAAACGGTCAAAAACGTTTTGAAAAGTGGCAAAGATATATATAGCAAAAAAAGTGCAAAACTAAAAACCACATGCATATTCTCGATAATCTTACAACATACACATAATTTAAACATCTTATTCACCACATACTTTTCTTTTATATACGATTTTCCCGATTACATATATAGCACCACATGGAGAATGGAATAGAAAAAAAACAAATCTCGACTTCATGAATGTACATATATAGTTTTTACAAAGTGTGCACACACACATACATATCTCATATAATATTATTACATAAATATATATATACGTATGATCGTAATTCATAATTCATAATGCGATGGTGTCTATATATCTTACAGTGACAATAAAAGTATTCTCTCTCTCACTCTCGTATATCTCGGTGTACATAATATAATTAAGTAAAGGGGTAAAAATTATATAGTTGAGTATCAATTGGTTATAGTTAATCGAATTCTAAGAGTGAATGGATCCTTTTTGCTACTCAGATACAAAGTCGAATTGGTGCTATAACCTATTATTTCTAAATCATATGTACGAGGAGTTTTTATTTTACGTTTAAAATGAAGGGAAGCGGGTGTTTCATGGGAAATCTCCAAAATATCCTCTTCATTGCCAGAGGTTATCACGTACCGCATATTATTCTGCAATAAATACACAAATCCCACAAATTAAATAGATACATATATATAAAAATACAAAATCCTCAAATTATTATCTGGAGTTTGGAGGTGAAAAGAATGTGAAATAAACATTGGTACAGGAGTACCTCAAAAGGGAGCGAAGCCTCTCTTTAAAACTTTAAGTGTCTGTCTGTTTGTCTGCACATTAAAATGTCAGTCGTGATTGCGCCCCATTTCACTACGCACCCTCCGGGAAATAAATTAATTTTTCACACGCACTATAGAATTACTCCATGAACTGCCCAACTTTCTGCACACACACATGGAATGAAATGAGAGTGGTAAATGAGAAACCACTCAAATATTCTCGCCAAAATCCTCCATTTGGAGAATCCAACCGAGAATCCGCAGATGATTTTGACGATTCTCCAGTGACTTTGAAGACGCAAATCTTGAGACTTGAAAACCCGCCATTTTATTTCAAAATGAACGATACAGAGAATACATATCGTCAGTTAAGTTAAAAAAAGAACGATAACCACGTGGCCCCAGAGGGTGAATACACATTGTGTGCAGACGCATATGCTGCGTCGGGGGCCGAACGATTATCGACCTTTTTTGAACTTCACAGACAATATGTATCGTCTGTTAAGTTCACAAACGAACTATAAGGATTTTCCTTAATTTGCGGACATGCTAACTACTGCGTCCGTCTTTGTGGGTACAATTCTGAAAAAATTCAGGATGACAGAAAAGGTCATGGCATACAATAATGTCGAAGGACCCACGGTTGAGCGGTACCAGCCGATATCGATGCTTCCCCGCATGCTTCCCCCTATGCTGCCCTGGATGCTTCCCCCGATGCTTCCCCTTAACTCCTCCTTCAGTCGGAACAGCGTTGCCACTGTTTTGTACGCCCATGCTTCCCCATACATTTCCCCATGATGCTTCCCTCTGAATTCTGAATAAGTACCTATTGTCTTCCACTATTGACATTTGAAATGAAAAGGGCGGATGCGCCAAAGGTCACAGCAGGACTATGTGAGAAATCTTTTCTGTGGGGGAAGCATGGGAAAAGGAAGAGTACATATATTACATATAGTGAGAGCACGCATTTGAGTTTCAAGGGGAAACTGCCCTTGACCATTTCCTCATATTTCGTCACTTCATGGGTCCATGTACATTACCACATGAGAAATTTTTACAACAAGAATTAATCAGAAATTTTTTCTTGCTCCTCATTCCGTTTCCGATCTCTTCGTATATAGGTATAGTTCTATTCCCGGAAATTGTAACAAAACTCTTGCTTTTTTTCAGAGAAATAGTGAACCAAATTTATGGAAACTGAATCAAATTAAATGCATATATGAAATGGTCGACTCGCTGACTTCACACAATTTTGGACAACACTGACAAAAGAAAAAAAAGCAAGAGAACATTATGAAATTCAATTTGTAGTCCAAGCACGACAAAATGGCTGGAATTTTCGGTTTTGATGAAAGCACAAAATAACAGCATTTAATAAACACAAAATTCGTTTGTGTCTTCTGGGGAAAATGTAGCAGTCATCAGTCAAGACTTGACTGTCAAGTTCATTTGATTAAACTCTATCTGGAGACTCAACAAACATTCATTTGCACCTCACAAGTCAGCAAAATATATATCCTTCTCAAATCCCCAAAACCGAAAATCCCAGCCATTTTGTCGTGTCGTCACCCATGGAGTGACGAAGAGGAGCAAGAAAAAATTTCTGATTAATTCTTGTTGTAAAAATTTCTCATGTGGTAATGTACATGAACCCATGAAGTGACGAAATATGAGGAAATGGTCAAGGGCAGTTTCCCCTTGAAACTCAAATGCGTGCTCTCACTATATGTAATATATGTACTCTCCCTTTTCCCATGCTTCCCCTACAGAAAAGATTTCACACATAGTCCTGCTGTGACCTTCGGCGCATCCGCCCTTTTCATTTCAAATGTCAATAGTGGAAGACAATAGGTACTTATTCAGAATTCAGAGGGAAGCATCTGGGGAAATGTATGGGGAAGCATGGGCGTATAAAACAGTGGCAACGCTGTTCCGACTGGGGGAGGAGTTAAGGGGAAGCATCGGGGGAAGCATCCAGGGAAGCATAGGGGGAAGCATAGGGGGAAGCATCGATATCGGCTGGTACCGCTCAACCCACAAGGTTTTCTATAGCATATTAATTTTGGTTTATTCTCAAAAGAACACACACGTTTGTTTTTTCAATTTAAATGTCTCAAGTGTCTTTAATTGTGAATTATCCCTTTTCCCCATACACATTTTCCATTTAATTGAACATCTATTAGGTTACGCCGATCGAGTAAAAAAATGCTGTCAATTTAGTATTGCATATCCTTCGGTTCAAGTTAAGAAAATCCTTCCAATTTAGAATAGCGCATCCTTGGGATCAAGTATGAACGAAATGCTGTAGATTCAGAATACCACATCCGTGGGTTTTCTGTAATGGAATTACTTGGATTCGTGAACACCGGAATCCAAGGGATTACGGCTGGTGTATGCATGTAAGGTATTGTAAGGGGTACTGGTTGTGGATCCTATAGGATTACAGACGAAAGTGGACAAAAAGGATTCCGTTTCTCTAAGAGTGCATAAAATGTATTTACTGGCTGAAATCCGAAACAAATTCATTTATTTCATTTTATCGTTTTTGTCTCATTGGTTTTGGAGCGCCATTTTTTGAAGTGTGTTCATATTTATTTATTTTGGATATGGAAATGCGCGAGGAAGTTTTAAACTGAACATCAAAATTAAGAGAATATACATGTCGTCGTCTAACATGCAAAACCTAGTAACTTTGTTTGGCCCCGGACGGTGGATTTATCGGCGCGTCCGTATAAACTCTCATGTGTGCGGAACAAAATCCATCGTCCGGGGCCAAAAAAGTTACGAGGTTTTGTATGTTAGACGACGCGACGATATATGAAACGCTTTTAAATACGCTTTAGTCGTCAAATGGAGAAACTAAATGGTAAATAACAAGCCGGATTTCCATGTTTAATTACGCAATTGGACATGAAAACAATTGACTTTTGGAAATGCCAAGACTGAACTTGAACACAGGTCCTTGAAATTTGAAACCAAAATTCAGTATATATATAGAAAACAATACACTTTTGTATTTTCCTGTGAAAATGAAGCAAACAAAGGGAAAACGGGAAATTGCTTAGTATACGAAATTAAATAAAAACTGATGCGGTTCTCTGTTTGAATTAGAAAGTAATATACAAAAAGCGTAATGAATTTCCCACAATGTGAGGGACACCACAAAACACGAACCCAACTCAAATCCCGTATAATAGTGGAAAATTCCCTTATATACAAAGTGCTTGGTAATATATACTATAAGGCGCTGTACATTAATGGAATCCAGAAAAAAATCGACTTTTTAGGCCTCCCCTCGGTCACAAATCGAGAGAGGAATCATTCACACATGAATCGACAGATCAATTCATTGCGTACATATTGATACCAAACCCGAGTCATTTTAAATTTAATGAATGTTTCCGGGAGTCCTTTAACTCTACATCCGAATCCAGAATTGGAAAACAACAAAATGTTGACTCACTTCCTAGGAAATGAGAGAATGTTTTGAATTATCCTCAAAGTGGAACAAACATATTATTTATACATAATTGTAACAATTTTCACAACATTTAAAGTTGTTCCAATTTTCCTGGAGAGAAACATTTACCTGTGCACACAAATGGAAAACAGGAACAGAAATATAGGAAATTTCATTGCAGACTTTAATTGTGGATTTCTATATCAATTTCCTTATAATTTAACACATGACAATTGCCCTGGTCCTTTTAATTTCCGCATTGTTTTATAGTTGCGCGAGAAAATAAATGGCACAATTTGGGTTGTGAAATGCACATTTCATCCGTATATTTCGTCCAGCAGTTCTTGGAGGAATTTCAAGGGGACAAACAAGAAACAATTCGGACTCTCTGTCATTTCCTTCCAAGCTCTATATTATTCATAAATTCCCCAGATATTGTTTACTTGTCTGTTGTTTGCTGACACTGGCGAGTATAGGAAAACTTTTATTTCAATACAAATATCAAAATATGTTGACGCGATTGGATTTGAAATGGAATTACTTGACGTTTTCTTTCCTTTCGAAGCTCAATTTGATTCCAGTCATTTTCAATGCAATGGCTGGGCGAATGGAGAATCAAAAGTCCAGCTGGAAGAAAATCCAGTTCAAGCTCTGGCAATTGTTGTGTTTGATTCAGTCAATCTTCATGACAATTCGGACGGGACAATCTGTCTTCTTCTCGGATGATGGTCAATCAGATTGGGACTTCATGCCAATCATGGTCATTGTATGGACGGGATACATCGCCATCTTCTCAATGACTTATACCATGTTCGATTCCGGGCGGGATCTCAACACCAAAGTCTACAATGAAATCCTCAAAATCCGCGGTACGTTTCACAATCAATAAATTAAAATCTTATCATTAGAAATTATTATCGGTTTGCAAGAAATTTGCTTTCGTCAATGTGTGCGTGTTATTTTTCAGACGAACTTGACTTGAATTTGACTCGGCCAACAATTGAAATTGAAATGGAAGCAGCAACTGAAATGAAAACCGGAACGGAAACGGTTGGAGCCGAGAAGAAAATGCTGATGGAGTTTCTAATGTGTTTCTACTCATTTAGTCTGTACGGCATTCTCATTATTATGCCGGGCCTTTATTTTGTCAATCCGGATATTCCGATCCTTTGGATTTCCGTGGTGCCGGCGGATTGGAGGAATTTCTGGACCATTTCATTGGCCCTTTCATTCGACACTCTGTCACATTTTATTGTAATAATGTGGAGCAATTACATGATTTTCCTCGTTCTTTCCTTTGTCATGACTTTCCCCGCCTTCACACAATTCATCATCCGGAAAATAATCCGGGATAGCGGAAACTCAAATTCAGTGAACGTTGATCGCCGGGAAATCTCGTTCGAGTTGGTCAAGGAAACGTTGGGGGATTTCCGAGAATTGGAGACGCAACTCAAACTCTTCAATTTGGTGATGGGGCGCGTTCTCTGGATCGTCAAACTAACTTGTCTGATTGTTTCAATTTTGGGCGGGTTCTCGGCCATTCGAATCGCCCACCGAAATCCACTCCTTGCCATCATCTACGCCATGGCCAGTGTGGATTGTATAATCTGCTACACTGTTCTGTTCCAGCTGGCTCATGGTGTGACCGAGAAGGCTGAAGAATTGCGACGAGTCATCGGCTTGACATGCGCGGGGTTACAATTCCCGCTTCATCGGAAGCATTGCGAGAAAGTGTTGAGGTCAATTCCAGAGATGGCGATGAGCGTCGGTGGATTTCACACGATTGAACGGGAATCCGTTCCAAAATTTGTGGATTTTGTGTTCAAGCAAATTGTGGGTCTGCTTCTTCTCGTTCTTTGATTTGAAGCATCAATCATTTTGTATTTGCATTTTGTAGCTTCTCCTCTTTTAACTGACTCAAAGGGTACATTCTCTTGGATTTTATCAATTCATTTTGGAATTTACAGTTCATATACGTGTCAGTGCCTATTTTAACGATAGTTTACTAGTCACCAGTTTTAGAAAAGAGCATTTTTGATACACACAATTTTTTGCTCCGAATGTCATTTTATCTAGTGTAGGCTGGCAAAAATTCCACTTTTATCTATAGTGGAAGTTCCAAAATTTTGCAATCTTATCTAGTGCGAAATGTACCTATCACCGATTTTGAGTTTTCTGGGCTAAAAGGGAAAAGAAAAGGGCGAGCGAAGCGAGCCCAAACATTTTTACTTCCTTTTTTTAGAAAATTTTGCCGTTTTTAGTTGAAATTGATTACCCTGGCCACTGCTTTTATGCCCTTCCGTTAGCTTTTTTTCAAAATTTGTAAAACTGGGGGGGTAAACTCTAAACTCTAGTCACCATGTGCCAGGGCAAGTCACCAGTCGAAAGGGCTAGTCACAAAAAAATGGTGACTAGTTAACATGTTAAAATAGGCCCTGATACGTGTTGGAAGAGGATTTCAATTGTTGTCTTTTATTTCGTTGGTGTTTGCTGTTATTTCGTTTTTGTGTCGTGGCTCAAATTAAAAAAACTAGCTGTATAAATTAAATATTGTATTGCATGATTAAATGGACCACGTTCGATCTCATCACTCAAAAGTCAGTCGAAACTTTATTGTCTTTCTTGTACCGTAGAACTAAAATCAGGGACTAGAATAATTCGGGAGTATATAGAGAAAATTGAGAGTCGTCTTGAGTGTGAACTAATTTGGTATACTGTGTTCACATTATTGAAATTACATTGGAAATTCCTGTGTAAAATCCCCGACGATTTTTGAACTGTTTTTTGAATGGGAATAAACGGGAAATAAATTAATTTTCACACGCACTACATGTAATTACTCCATGAACTGCGCAATTCTCTATACACACACACACACATAGAATGAAACGAGAGTGGTAAATGAGAAACCACTCGAATATTCTCGCCAAAGTCCTCCATTTTGAACTGGAGAATCCAACCGAGAATTCCCAGATGATTTTGACGATTCTCCAGTGACTTTGAAGACGCAAATCTTGAGATTTGAAAACCCGCCCTTTTATATCAAAATGATGTATCCGATGACCATCGATCCCATCCGAAATAGCAGACTCAAATGTCCAAAAAATATAATGAACATCCTCAAACAAATAAGTATAAGAACCACAAAAACTGTCAGACTTGGAAAAATAAAATTCCTCTTGATTGATTTCAAAGTCAAAGTTGAATTCTCCATGTATTTGACCTGTGTCATTGAATTGATCGTGAACGGAATCATTCCAAACAAGGCGCCGTTTGAAATCCCATACTTTCAAATCAAGAAATGCAATACAGAAAACACAGTAAGGCGCGAATGAGGAAAATCAAATTGGGAATTTCGTATAATAGTGATGGAACTTTAATTTTGTCTGTGTTCTCCAGGGAAATCCGGTGAGAAGACATTCTG
>JAIUND010004226.1:0-12692 GCA_034699125.1 Gisinianus flammeolus | reverse complement strand
AAATGAAATCTTCCCCTAGAGCAAGAGCGTCTTTTGGATTCATGTCGTAAATGCCAGAAACTGGAGACAAATGACCTGTGGAACACAATTCAATTCAAAATTCAAATGCCTTCCATTTTTTTAATAATTAAAAAAGGATGCAACGTTACATGATGAGGTTTAAAATCAAGATTTCTGACCACCATAAGCATATTCATTGCCATACAGTTGAACACTGGAATGAATCCCAGGAGCGATGTGTACGCATCATCTAAAACACACGAACCGAATTTTGTAAATGCTACAACAATGGTCGGTTATAAAAAATGATGAGCTGCCATCAATCAAATGTACTTCTTACCATGTCGTAGATGTTGACAATGACGGGCTCCCGAATTCCTTCAAACATGTCCATTTCCACCTTGTTTTCACTCCTAAATTAGTGCTAATTTCCAGTGCATTGGCATGCCAGTGCAATAATTCGATTTGAGCTAAGAATTGTAAATTTTGAAAAGAGTATCCGAGGAAGTTGACGGTATCTGAATTTTGAAACGATTCATCATCAGTTTACTGATAATCAGTCACTGATTGACTGAAAACAAATGCGTTGTTGAATTATTGTGACTGCGACGTACAATCAACGGCTTACCTGCAATTCGATGAGAGACATTCTGGGGGCATCTGTCCGCTGGTTCTCCCACTATACCAAAGAAAAGGGTTAAAAAAATATAATTGGATTTTTCTCTTTTCTTGCGTGTATGCATTTTCATTGCGGACGTTTAGTTGAATGTTGTTGTTGAGGGAGATTACTTTCGATCTCACTGTAGTTGTTGAGAGAGAGCATAATTAATTAAATGTTGTAACAATTAGTAAAAGTATTTTTGTACTGATGTGAACAAGTGTGTGTATATTTTTGATATCGCATTATTTCTATCCCATAGTCTAACAGGTGTGTTTTGTCATTTTTGGAGTGCCTTTTTACACAATAAGAATTCAAAATTAGAAGTATACACAATTAATCATTAAATTATTTGTGGAGACGTTTTTTGGTGTGTGTCAAAATAACAAGACTTAATTTATTTGTGACTATATATACGAAAAGTCTTGAATATACGAATATATAAAAATCATTATGGAAGTGGAAGTGGAAGGAAATGGACAGGCTGAAGTTCCTGAAGTTGAACTTATAATTAAGGTATGACAAAAATAAGGTTTTATTTAGTACACATTCTAATTATGAAATCATTTTTGAGCATTTGATAAGTTTTACTACAATATTGTATGTATTAATGAGGATCCAAGTTTGATTTTAGTATGTTGTTGACATTCCCATATAGTATGTTTCATGTATTGTTGCAAAGGTAAAATATATAGTACGTTAAATTAATATGTGTGTGGCTTTGATGAAAAGGCATTTGTGGAGCCTCATCAAGTTGACTTGATTCTTAAACAAATTATTGAAAGTTGATAGCCACACCCAGCAGTTAGTTTTTTAATTGTAATTATCTCGTTAGCAGGAAAACATTGTATAGAGAAACGAGGATATACAACAAAAAAATCCAGTGCTGTTTCCTCATGTCAATAAATGTATTAAAAAGGATCGAGAGAGAGAGAGAGAAGGTGACAATGAAAGTCTGGTTGCAATTCGTTGAATCGACTATTTAATTGTATTGAGTAATTCGTCGTTGTTTTGACGTACGTTATGAATTATGAATCATTACACATTATGAGTAATATCTGGACTTGGTTATTTTTGACGTAGTGTGTATTTAAATGCTAAATACATAGACTAAACAATCTATTATTCTCGGAAAAATCATCAGAATTCGCAAGAAGTTGAGTGATCAACTTTTCTTGCTTTGTATTCCGTATTGTGATTATTGTATTTCATTTATTTCATATATATTTAAATTTTAAAAGCACAGTAACATAATTATCGTCACTTTTACTTTCAATTTTATAATAAACTAAATTAGTCTTTCTGTGCGTTCGTTGTTGTATATTTTATCAGGATATAAAATCATCATGTTTAACATTGGACGGGATAAATCAAATGAAAATACTTTAGCCATATAGCCATGAGCTGTTGTGAGAATCGCGTGTATAATATCTTCATTCTTCAGGGATGACAAAACAACAGTAGATAAAAATATTATATTATATGTAGTAAGTAAAGTAAGGTAGCAGTATTATTATTATTATTATTATTATGTACTGACGTGTTATAACTTATAAGTGTAATGCGTAGCTTTGTAGAGGTATTTAGTGGGGATGTGGGAATTCAAAATGATATGGAATATGTATGAAAAACATCCTTAATTCTTGATTTACTTTACATTGTAATTATTATGAATGTCGAGTTGGGGAAGGACATATTATTAATAATAATAATTAATACGTTCAATGTACGTTTCTGATTTACTGATTTCCATCATCAGATTTTGTTTTACCTCCAGTCATACGATGCGAATGACTTTTAGTATAGTACTGATATTTTACCTTTTCTCTCTAATAATTCTCTGACAAGATACGATTGTGGATCAAGAATATGTCAAAAGCTCTATACTACCTTCATGTACAACATGTAGTATAATGCATGTAAACTTTATATTATAAACATATATTTATCAGTTAGTATAAGAAAAAGAGCTATATAGACACCTTCAAAACTTCAACTTGAAGAAAATAAAATGTAAAATATGAGCAGGGTGCTTTTTAATTTTCTCTCCCCCATTCGACCAAATGTTAACCAAATGCCAAAAAAACAAATTACATGAGTTAGCGGCTGCTTATCTGTTATTTTTCTTGTTTTTTTATGCGTCTGTCTCTGTTTGTGTGTAGTTTTTTTTATAAACCGGAACTGAAAGTGTTAGTCAGAGAGTTGCGAGGAATAGAATACAACATGTACAAAAAATAAACAGCATTACAAGTAAATGATAATGTGCAGTTACCAGCTGGCCCTTTTCAAATGTCTTATTCTTCTTCTCTGTACATTGATAGTCAAAACTCTGCCTCATTCAACTTGCATTTACTTAACTCAATGAAATGCACAGCCAGAGCCAGAGAGTACATAGTTCCTACATATATTGCCAATTTTTTTCTGTTTCTTCGTTGCTCGCGAATAGTAAATATCAAATCTCTTGACAATTGACGTAATAGTACTACGTATTACTAAAGTCAAATAGAAAGTTTTCCTTTATACAATTCACCTCTATATATATGATGGATGGCGTAAAATCTAAAAATATACAATGATACATTTTGTACATTTGACGGAAGACAAAAAAACTCTCATGTTCCATATTGTAATAGTAATAATGCAGACTAAAAAAAAATTTACCCAAGTAGTTTAATACATATTATAATCTATTATCAATAATGAAGTACAGATATACACAAAGAATTTTTCATATTTGGGTTTTGATTCAAGTGTTATCAGTCTTATCTATCGTTCAGTCATTCCTGTGACGTAGTTTAAAAAATCCTCTGGGATTAATATCCTACACAATTATTTAATCTTGTGAAATTTTTATATATATATGGAATCGGAATTGAGTAATTTGGTCGGTCGGTGTCTAGTGGATAGTTGGACACTGAAGCTTACTCATTTTTACTAGGATTCAAATTTCAAAACCCGGCCTCGAAACTCGAGTTTATTCAGTTTTAATGGGAAAGAATTTAATTCACATAGTATATTACAAGTATAACTCAAAACTGAATTGAGTTAATCCTTTTTATAATTATAAATGTTACAAATAATTAGACACATGAGAGCATGTGGGTTTTGTAAAATATTCTTTACCAGTGAATCCTCATCGTCATATAAATCATTGTCTACCTAACTGCCTACATATTACATATGTAGAACTGGATAAGAAAACCCGCCAGAGACGTCGATCTAGAAGCCGAGATATTTGACTTTTCCTTTTTGGTCTCTTTGGCGCCACGGCGTTTCTTATGATTTTGTAATTCGAAAAATCACAAGAAACAAATCGTCATATATTTTGTTTGAATGTTACTAAAGTTTGTAAATTAATTTAAAATATTTACAATTTTTTTAAAAATTTCTAAGTGTTTGCATAAAATAGCCCATGTTTTTCTACATAAGAATATACAAAAAAGTGAAAAGACGTCTCTGGCGGGTTTTCTTATCCAGTTCTACATATTACATACTATTGACGATTTTAGCTTTGATTCTGCATTTTGATTTTGATTCAATTGCACTTGTATGGTTTTTTTGAATTGAGTTGGAACTCAAGAGAACTGTGAAGAGAGAGATCTTGATTGAAATGAAAAGATATAAGATTGTAGCTGGGGAAGATCTCAAGTTTTCACTTTCATCACGTATACCTAGCATACATACTACATACATACATATATATTATTACATATATTATTAGTATAATAATACTTTTCCCCAGTCATCGAGGCTTATGTATAGACATCGACTGCCGCCTGTAGCTCGTAGGAAGGTGATACAGCTCTATGCTCTGAATGGCTTCTCTGAAGTCTCTGATACTTGTCGATAATATATTGAAATGCAAATAAATATTCATGAATTCATAATCGAGCATGATGAAATGGGAAATGGCTGAGCGTGCCCAGAAATAAATTCCCAATTCATAAACCATGCAGATATATTATATAGAATAATGTAGAAATCTGTAATCTAATCGAACAAGTTGTGTACTATGTGTACTGCCCTGTCATTGATTGGTGGTTCCAGCTTAAAATAAATACATTCAACAGTTTATTCTACTTCATTGTACTATATGTATGTTTTATATCATGGTTTTGCCAAATGCATAAAATTGATTTTTCTGTGTGTAGTACTGTATAGTGGGTAGAGGGTAGGGTATGAGTGAGTAGGTGAGTACGTCAAACGTTGAAACTAGCAATCACAGTACATTTGATGGTGGTTTATGTACATATACTATTAGTATATACTATTAGTATTATGTAGTACTGTAGCTTAAAGCTATATGAGTAAATGAGTATGGACATTTTGTAAATGTATAGTGCATAAAATGACAAATAGTGAACAATATTGGATGTTTTGTACCATTGTACGTGTACTGTCGTGTACACGATGGAAATATCTTAAATGGCACTTAAAACGGACAGATAGTTTTACAGGACAGAGGCGTGAAATATTAAATTATTAGAATTCAGAGTACCGCCTTTAACTTAAGTCTTGTGTAATGGATTTAGGTAAGTATGTATTTGCATTACGATTGTATAAGGAAGATGATATGTGATGAGTGGATGTAGAAGAATAATAGGAATTATTATTGTACGGAGTAGGAATAAAAGAAGACTCACAAGTCGTGTGATTCACATATGACATACTTATACCTCAAATACCTATGTACGTTAATTCTGTGTATAAACGATCTGTGTATACTGTTTACCTATACCTATACATTTTTTTACTACTAACTACTAAGCTCTTTCTCAAGTCTCAATATGTATATATGTGAAAATCTCAAATAAAATGTGATGTCATCGACATTGACAGAGAGAAACAATCAGTATCAATACAGGAAGGCGACTAGTAACTAAATATTATAATATTCATGGTAATGTCTATAGAATCATTATTGTTGTTAGAGTTTTGTCTTTTGTCAACTGCTTGAAAATCTTACAAGTTATGAATAACAATTCACAGTAAGATTATGAGAATTATATATATAACTTAATACTAGTAATGCTCTATATGTACGATTAAGCTAGTTTACCATGTAGAATGGTAAATTTAAATGCAATTAGGAAAACGATGCGTAAATGCTCAATGATGGTTTATTTTGAAAATTAAATTGGAAAAGTGATTTGATGAAATATGGGCTTTAGACATCACTTGTAATATGTATGTTTCGTCTTATGTTTTCTAAAATTTTAGGCATCGACGATCGATGGAAGACGGAAAGGAGCGTGCCTTTTTTGTCAAGAGTACTTTATGGATTTGTACTTGTTGGCTGAACTTAAAACCATATCATTAAAGGGTGAGTTTCCTTCTATCTGCTTGTCTATACTATATCTACTGTTCTCTTTCTACTTTTATGTTAATTAAGTGCATGCATTTAGTTTATTATGTTGTAATGTTGTACATTTTGATGATGTCTATTTCACACTAGAGAATTTTACAACTTCTTAAGAAGTAATTAGTATAGTAACTACAAACAGATCAAATGAAATAAAAATTGCGAATTGCTATCGTGTTCACTATTATTAACTCTACATCTCCATTTAGGCCTCAAATAGATGAAATCATACTTTAGTAGTGTGTTGCAAATTCTAAAACGTTATACTTTGAATTTAAATACTCGAAACGAGTGTGTGCCACTTCAAATGTGTAGTAAAAGCTATTTTACGAGATTCTATTATTGTACAAAAAAGAATACATTTTTATTTCAATGAGTTTGATATGGTTAATAGTTCTGATCCCTGATTAACTGATCATGTTAAAGATAAAAGTTGAATAGTATAAATATTTACTTTACCACTAGAACACTGCGTTGCTTTTTATTACTATATTCCTCGTCGCAGGTATATAAATACATTACATTACATGGCATCATTTTAGCTTTTCCTTTTTTATGTAGTTGCTCATGTATTACGTATTGCAATAACAAATTATATACGAAACATGTGTTACTTAAAAATATTAGGTAATCTATGAATTCAGGGGACAAAAAAAATCATTTAATTATTGACTGGATTTCTGCCGTGATTCAGATTCCATTTGTGGTCAAAGTCTCTCTTTTCGAATTCCTTGAACTCTACACTGAACAGTCTTCTTGTTAATTGGTACGTACTACGTAGGTCGGATCATGATTATTCTTGTTACCAATGTCAGCAATAATGTTCTCAAGTGATCCTTCTCCATTCAGAAATATGTTAGCTGCATCAAGTACAATCTTGCCTTGATATGTCCTAGCAGTTCCATTTCCTGTTTGAATTTCTCGAACTTGATGTTTATTTAGTGCCGTATATGTCGGATCATTCTTATTATTTTCATCAATATCAGCAATGATGTCTTCAACATACTCTTCTCCATCCAGAAACCTAGTAGCAGCGCCAGTCACCTTATCCGTTCGCAGCTTCTTGGAAGTTCCATTTGCTTTTCGAATCTCTTTAACTCGCAACTGGACCTTTTGTTGCTAGAAAATATTTAAGATTACATATTTTTCTTTTTTCATCTATTCGAGCAACGTTGTCTTCATAGGACCCTTTGTTGAGGTATCTCGTAGTAGCATTAATGACTATATTCGTTTGGAGACAAAACTTGACATTTCCATCTCGAGGGTTTCATCCAGCTATTGATCATGGATTCATGCCAACGACAGCTGTTGCTTTCTCGTATGATAAAACTTCAGCAAGAAGAGTCTGACCCTCCGTTACAACTGATTCGGATCACCTTTTTTTTTCGTCGATCGCAACTTGCACGGAGAGAAAAAGAAAGAAGCAATTCAAATTTTTAGGGCGCCAAAATGTCCAGAAAAGTCTTTATAATTCCAAAGCTGGGTAGTTTTTGCTAGTTTTTTTTTAATTTTTTATTAATTATGTTTTTTGTTTGACCTTTTGACACGAGTTCGAGTTGGTTCAAGAAATAATTGACAAGATTGATGAAAAGCAAAAAGATGATCCAAAGTATGTGCCCCTCAATAAACATACTGTTGAGTGTAGAGTTAGGGAATTGCAAACAGCAAACGGAACTGCTAGAAAATATCAAGGCAAGATCGTATTGGATGCTGCTACAAGGTTTCTAGATGGACAAGGAACCATTGACGACATACTTGATGATATTGATCGGGAACATGCGGGTGATGATACCTATGTGCCCCTCAATAGGCATACTGTTATGGATCGAGTTGGAGTGATTCGCAAGAAAAGAGAAAATGAAAAGAAATCCAGCCATTAATTAAATGATTTTTTTTGTTCCTCAATTTATGAATTTAAATTAAAAAAAATTTTTTTGTTGAAATTATCTAATATTTTTTCATAATACATGATCATGGAAGGTATTTTTGTACTTACGAGGAATAATAATAATAAATAGTAACAACGTTCTAGTGGTAAAAGTATTTGTACTTTTTTCTACAATAATAGAATCTCGTAAAATAGCTTTTATTGCACATTTAAAGTGGCACACAATCGTTTCGAGTATTTAAATGCAGAGTATAACGTTTTAGAATTTGCAACACTACTAAAGTATGATTTCATCTATTTCACTAGTTTTTTGTTTTTTTATCAATCATGTTTTAATTGTTTCTGAATTGTGTCCAGAAAAGTCTATAATTCCAAAGCTGTAGAGTTTTGGCTAGGTTTTTTTAATTTTTTAATGTTTGACCTGTTCTGTTTGACCTTTGACCCCAAAAAAAGTGACAACTGTAGATTTGAGCCGCCCGCCCCCAGATTTTAGAAGTAATTTTGATGCCAGTCAACCCCCGATATTGATTGATGCGGGTCTTGCAGTACTTGAAAATGAGAAGATCGAGAGACACATAATGAAAAACATTCCAGGAGGCCATAATTTATTCGTCCAGGATAAGGAAGTTGCTGTCCTCATTGAAAATGTGTACTCGGTAATAATTTGGCTATATATAATCTGGTTATATTAATACATTTGTTTCATTTGTGTGGAATTTTTTTTTGTGTCAATGTGTATATATAGAAATTCAAGTTGATGTTAATGAAAAAGGATGATCAGTCGATTAAGAATTTGTTGACCCAACTGGAGAAGATTGATCAACATTTGGGGAAAAAGGCTACCCGTTTTCTTACGGGAGACACATTATGTTGTTTTGACTGTGAGCTCATGCCCAGGCTACAACACATTCGTGTCGCAGGTTTGTCAACATTTTTGCATATTTTTGTTGTGTGCTCAGATTAATTAGCGCTGTCACATAAAATTTTGTATAACTTTTGGAAGCATTTCTCATTTTGGCAGTAATTTACATATAGAATATGGCTCTGGGCTTTTTTTCTATTGTATGTTGAGTTGTTTTTTTTACTTTAAATTTGTATATATAGGATCGTTTTTTCTGAACGGATTCGAAATCCCCAAGGATTTGACTAATTTGTGGCAGTACATGGCACACATGTACAATTTGGATGCCTTTACACAGGTAAAAAATACTGATGAATTCAATATTCATTTTCTTGAAAGAATTCGGGAAAAAAAAAAAAAAAAATGTAATTTTGTTTTCAATAATAGAGTGTTCCTGCTGATCAAGACATTATCAACCACTATAAACTCCAACAGGTACGGATGTGTGATAATCTTTTGCCGTTTATGTTTTTGTATCGCAATTAACGTAATTTGATCATGTTCATTAACCGGTTATTGTTGATTCGTGTTTTTTAGGGTGTCAAAACGAAGAAACATGAGGAATTGCAAACTCCAACCTTTACCATGTAAAGGACTTTTTTCCACAAAATTTTCAGCCTATATATATTCAAATCTATTTGGTGTGACAAAATAACAAAAAGGAACAAAAAAGTAAACATATATACTAAACATTCTTGATTCTTTTTTTGTCTCACTCTGTTATGAAACTCTTTTTTTTTTTTTTTTGTAGTCTGTTTCAGTTTTAATCCCTTTTTTGTCTGTGCCTTTTATCCGTTAAAGTTACACTATAGTAATCTACACTATCTATGCACATATATACGAATCTGCAAATTTACCTTTTCCCTATTGTGCCTTTGAGATTATTGGTACATGTAGCATTTACTTACTAGAAATTAGAATAAATAGATTAAAATATTTATTTCATTGTTAGATTTTCATTTCTATATATTCCAATGTGGAGTATTTTCCCATCGTCAATGTCCTAATAATTTAATATGTAATATATAAATATGCTTTAATCAATTGCAGTTAGAGTATATAACAGTATTGCTATATATTGTACTCTTTTTTCTTTGTTTTGTACAATAATATATTGAATTAAAATATACGCATACCACACATTTGTATGAAATAAGATATGCGCAAATACTAAAAAAAAAAATACTTAATATTTATGTACATATAGTAGTATTTTCAAGTTGAATTTCCAGAACATTTGTTTTCTTCATATATAGTTATTTCTTTCGCATTCTTCGGTTTTTTTTTGTGTGTATTCGTTTCTTTTATTTCTGCCTTATTAGTGTTTCCCAATTAAACATTGATAAAAAAATTACGTATTCAAGAGAAATATTAGTATTATCAGACTTGAGTAAAGTAAGTACGCAGTGTAGGCAAAACTTGTTGCAAAGAAAACTTTCCTGGTCATTTATGTTTACACTTAGTTAGGATACAGCTAATTCACATTGTGTGTACGCAGTTATGTATTTTTATTATACGTATAAAGTATATAATGATTTTACTATATGTAAATGTATTATAGTATAAAAACTTGTATCAATTTTCGGTAAATATTACAAAATTTGAGCCAAAAAATGTGTTGACCATAAACTATTATCAACATGTTCTCTCCTATATGTATACATGCTATGCTTCCATACACGATAAAATGTATAAATAAAATATATTTGTGGTACATACAGCTTTAAGAAATAAGAAAATACTATAATGTAATAACAGTATAACGAATAATGAAATCTGTATTTTATGGCTGATTATACTAAAATTCGAATGAATTCTGAAAATATACATTCAATGTTTTTTACTTGCGTGTATAAAACAATTATAAAGTTGTACTATATATAACTCATTTCGTTTGCGATTTTGAGAATCCGAAAATTTTGTTCAAAATAATCTCTCTTGAATACTTCTTTTTTCATGGAATTTTTACGAATAGTCTTTAAATAAAAGATTACAAACTTTACTGGATTTTACATGTAGGATCATAAATTCGATGTACGACATTTATAAGTTCTAAATCATAAATTACAACAGTGTAATCATTTTAAATTAAAAAAATTATAAAAAATATAACAAAGATAAAAACTAATGGCCTAGAAATAATTACACATTTAGAAAAAAATGGTATTTCAATTGAATCTCATGGAGACTTTGCCAGCTTAGAATATTTACAGTAATTATTTAAAACACAGAACGAATATGCATTCTAATATATATGCATATTACAAGCCCAGAGTTCATTTGTAGGAGTCCAAAATATTGAGCAGTGATAACCTAATTCAAAGTTATTTTCCCTTTTAACTTTTTCAATCATTTTTATTATAACCTCCCTTTTTGATCGTATCCGCCAAAATCCCTTTTGTATTATTTTCCAGCTCAATTTTAAATGCTGTTCTCAGCTCTTGTACTGGAGGACCGCGATAGATTGTGAGACAATTACTAGGTAAAACTCGGGTCGCGAAGGCGAAATCATCTTTACATTTATTCTCTCCACCCAACAAAAAACTATCATGATATTCGACAACATTTTCACTTTCCACAGCTTGAGATCCGTGACCATTCACTTGCTTCCAACTACAGTCTCGCTTACGAGATTTGAGGTTTTCGTAATCCGCGAGGTCACTTTTGTTCAACATTCCCTCTAGTTTTATTCGACCATGCTCGAGGATTTCATGAATAATACATAACTTGAAGTTGAAAAAACCTCGAAAGCACGTCGGACATTTAAAATGATTCGTGAAAAAATGTCTTCGGTGATGTACAATGAACTTCCTAACCCAATTAAACTTTTTATCACACATTTCACAGAACAATATCCCTCCCTGTATAGTCTGTTTAGCATCCGCTAAATCTTGTATTTCCTTGTAATCAGGAAGATGAAGATCTTCATCTTCATCGTCCACACAGTCAATCACTTCTTTTCCATCCAAATTCAAGTCTTGCATCTTCTTGACATATGCACCCTCAGGATCATTCCCCTCATCGTCGCTACTCTGCACAGAGGGTGCCGAGCTTTCTTCATCCTCTATATTATGTACAACAGAAAATTGAATCAAATATCTTTACATTCATACCTTTACATTTATAATTATTATCACAATTTTTCTAAATCAAATGACTAAAACATTTGAATGTCTGCAACTACATCTATTTTGGTCGAGAGACTTGGTAGATAGAAAAGGAATTCTCGTCCGAAAAAAAATTAGTAACCCTTAATTACTAAATACTTACTTCTAAATCTAAATAATATTATGCGACACAAACTAATTAAGAGTCTTGTGAAAAGTAAATTGGTCTCATATATATTTAACTAGCAAAAATAACCTGTTGGAGCACAATAAAGTGTTTTAGCTTCACAGCGTATCCTCCTATACTCACATTTATTATTATAGATACATATTTGAGATGCAACTTACCATCAACTTCAGGATGGGGCAACGGAAATGGTGGTCGTCGGCCGATGCTCATACTTCTAAACAAATTGCCAATACCTTTTCTTGGTGCTCGGTACACTGCAAAAGGAATACGATATCATGAGTTGAATTTTAATTTTTTACCCACAATGTCCAAAAGTGTCCAAAAATGTATACACTAATATTGACATGTGATGCTTTCTATGTACACAAAGAAAGTAAAAGAACATAATATTAGGGAGGCAACAAAATAGTTATAATAACAATAATAATTCAAATTTGCGAACCTGTTGGTGGTACTTGCTTTGATTCGGTCATTGTAGGTTCACGAAACTGACTGAAATTTGAATCAGACGGAGAATTCGCACTTGATTTGGAATTACTGGAAGTAATGGGATTTTGGGTTTTGGATGAGTCAGATGAGATATTGT
>JAIUND010004225.1:0-12696 GCA_034699125.1 Gisinianus flammeolus | reverse complement strand
AATTTCCATTCAGCTCAATATAGAAATACATATAATATATGTAAAGATATATTATATCATTACATTACATTTCTGAAAGACATTTCCATCAAACAGTTCAAAGTTGCATGCGTTAAGAGCCGTGCCAAACGAGCATCTTTTTGTTGAAAGTACTCGAAGTCCAGGCGGAAGCTCAAGCACTATAATGTTATATCTTGTTGACGAGTCGTCAATGGCGACTCAGTTTCAAAAGGAAGGTTCGCACAAGATCCTAAAGAAAAATTCAATGTACATTGTAATGTGAGAATAAATGAAGGGAACTAACAGGATGATATTATATTAAATTAATTAAATATGTAGTATTTTCAAAGTAATGTACGTATATAATGACGAGAGAGAAATGTTAACAAGAAGATGACATATTTACCTGGTAAGTCGTGTACAAAGTTTCAACTTTGCCTTTAGCATGAGAAACAAATTTTTTGTAAAATTCTTTCTAATTTCTTGCTGCTTTTAGTTCTTTTACAGCTTGCCTTTCTACCTTTTTCAGTCGTAATTTTTGTTGTCGTAATTTTGCCTTTTTCCTTTCCTCGCGTTGTTTGACTCCAGTAAT
This sequence comes from Gisinianus flammeolus, assembly GCA_034699125.1. NCBI lineage: Eukaryota > Metazoa > Arthropoda > Collembola > Symphypleona > Katiannidae > Gisinianus > Gisinianus flammeolus. The sequence goes on along the minus strand of JAIUND010004225.1, from coordinate 12,104 downwards.
TATATCCACTTGTTCTTTCAATACACTCTGAATCGGAATCTACATTTTCAAACGATTTAGATAATAAAATTGTAAAATCAACCTATGAATACTCATATAAAGTTGATAACCTTTATTAATTGTTGAGCTTACAAAATCAGGGATCTGTACTGAACGAATACTTCTCATTGGGATAAAGAAAACATCGAAAATAGATTTGACACCCGTTAACAGAGTCATTACTGCTTTCTCCATCGTTATGTTTGTGAAACTATAATCCAAAATATAGGAATTTACAAAACATACCGTATATATATAATATTATATTAAAATTTTGTAACAATCGCATATTTGTAGTAAGTAAATATTTAAATATACTCACCAGTCCACAGCTGTAATCTTCCCCGAAATCTGTATGTCATTTTTGAGCTCAACAATTGTACAGTGTCCACATAGACCTAAAAGTAGTGGGGCAAGTGATCTCGAGAATATTGCATGCTCTCTTGGTCCAACTACAACTGACATTATTATAATATAATTGAATTATATTTACACTATTAATTATTTAACGATAATTGTCAAGATTCTTGACTCAAGAAGATGAAAATCAGAAGCTACATCATTGAATTGTCATTTTACCGCGCGACTGGATGTTACGCGCAAATTCATATACCGTTTGGTTTTCCTCTGCTGTTTATATTTTGTATTTAATTACAATTCAATTGTTGAGACTGTGGACTGTCTGTGTGTAGATTTCATCTTCAAATTTTTACTTTATTGTCAAAATGTTAGCTTCTGATATAAAGCTACGGAGTGGTAATAGCAGTACTAGACTTAGCCATAATAATAATACGACCACAACAGGCCACAATAATCATACACACGTTGGTAGTAGAACTCATCGTAACAGTGAAACCCCAATTACAGGTGTAGATTATTCTTCACATTCTAATAATTCTAGTTACCGGGCCTCAACTTCTTCATTGACATCAATTAAACGGGACATGCCTGTCCCAATGTTTAACGTACAGTCTCGAGTACCACAATCTTATGAAGGTTTGAATATACTAACATTTTTGTTGATAACTGTCATGATTGTTCCTTTTCGTATAAGCGTATAATGATTTATCATAAATGTACTTAATCAATTATTGTAAATGTTTGTCTTGGTTTTTTGTGTTCGCAGGATACCAGTCCAGGTCAGTGGAAACTCTACTCATCAAAGATTTACTTTATGTCTTCCAAGGAATTGATGGAACTCTACTCAAATCAACTAGTGATGGAAAATATGAGATTATTTCAAAAGTATGTGTAATTAAAAGGAGTATATTATTATACAACTATTTTATGATTCTAATGTCATTCACCATGAATTAATAAGCATTTTTTATTTTTTTATACCCATGTGTTATTTGTTGTTTGATAAGCAGGAATTCGTAAACCCATGTATTCGTCAAGAGGCTATCCGACTCAGCTGTCTGGGCACCTACTATAAAATTATCAAGAATTATCGAGATAAACCAATGACTGGCATCATGTTACAGAGTTTCAAACATGGTCTGGAAATGGAACTCCATGAATATTACCGTATACTTGCTCTCATTCAGAAGTCTATTGTAAGTGAAAGATAAAATAATGCATAAATTTTAAATTTTTGATATTCTACTTATTTAGGTAATTTAGTTTGTGACTGACAAGTTTTTCTTTATGTACATTGTAGATGGGTCATGCAAATGCAGACACACCATTGACTGAAGAATTACCACAATCTGAGGATGAACCTTCTCTACTTACCGTAACAGTTTGGATTTGGGATGTGAAGAAACGATTTCAGGTAAAACAAACTAATATAATAATAATAATTCGAGATTTTATCCTTTTCCTTTTGAATTTTATCTGAAGATGATATAATTATGTGGCATTCATATATCTTTCACAGTTCATCACAGACTTGATCAAATATTGTGGAGAAAAGAAGGGTGGGGAATTATGTTCTGCCATATTCCCTTACTCTGAGCATGGTTGTCCAACAATTTCATCCTTATCCATATCTCTACTGTCAATCATTTCAAGACCGTTGTACTCCATGATTTGTGAATGGATTCTCTACGGTGAACTTGAAGATCCTTTCAATGAATTTTTTATAGCTGCTGACCACAGTTGTCGCAAAGAAGAATTATGGCATTCCAAATATACAATGAGGTTATTTATTTATGTTTCACCTATATATTAGTATTATATTTGGTAAATAATATTTAAACATGCTAAAGTATGTTTAAAAACAAATTGAAAATTGTATAACATATTCTCGTGTATTTTTGTTCATACAGAGAGAAAATGCTTCCTGAATTCATTTCAAGGAAATTAGCGGATAGAATTCTAGCAACTGGGAAAAATATAAATTTTCTCAAAGAGTTGTGTAGTAACTCTGCTGGTTACAACGGAAGGGATGAAATTGAAAAGAATTTGAAAGAAACTCCCGTTGAGTGTCTTTTTCTTCGAAATGATCCAATATTACATAAAACTATTGAAAAAGCTTATGAAACTACATCATCCATGGTTCTCTCGGTTCTAATGGAGCAGTCTAGACTTGTGGATCATCTTAATGCAATCAAAAATTACTTGCTTCTAGGACAAGGAGACTTTATTCAGTATTTACTGGAACTTATACAGTAAGATTATATAGTAAAACAACAGCATATTTACTTACTCAATTTAGGCAATTAACACAATTTCATTTTTTGTGTGTATTTGTTATGATTTCAGGTTTGAACTGTCAAAACCAGCTTCAAAAGTACTTTACCATAATCTCTCAGCAATTTTAGAGTCCGCAGTTCGTTCTACAAATGCACAGTTTGAAGATGAAGAAATTTTATCACGACTTGACATACGTCTTCTCCCTAATACAGAAAAAGATGTAGGCTGGGACATTTTTTGTCTTGACTACAAAGTTCAAGGTCCTATTGGAACTGTAAGCTCTTGTATATTTATATTAAAATCAAAGGCATACACTAATCAGATTAATCTTACATTAACACCCGAGATTTTGATGATTTTCCATAAACATTGTAACCATGTTCATTAATTGAATCTATTCATTGCTACAACAGGTTCTAACGGAAAGTGTAATGGGTCGTTATAATCAACTTTTCAATACTCTGTGGCGTACAAAAAGAATTGAAACAATTCTGTCAACTTTATGGAAAAACCAAACAAGTTTATATAAATTTCAACATACGCTTCCAGAGTTGGGTGCTGTACTTCATCGATCCCAATTACTAATTTCAGAAATGATTCATTTTGTTCACCAAACACAGTATTACATCATGTTTGAAGCAACAGAATGTGCATGGAATCGTCTCATGATAGAAGTTGCCAAATCCACAGACTTGGATGAAGTTATTCGAGCACATGAAAGTTTTCTCGATACAATTACCAATCGATCTCTATTAAGTAGTTCAAGTCGGGATCTTCTGAATCAGTTAAGAGGGATTTTTGATGTCGTTCATGATTTTAAAGAGTTTTTGAACAAATTTGATAATACAGTCATGAAGGAATATGAATGGAGAAAAAGTGTCAAACTTCAATCACCTGAGCAAATTCGTGAGGCCCAGAAAGAATTTTTCAAAAAATTTGTTTCTCATGCTAAAGGCAAAGTTGAAACTTTGTACACGACTTACCAGGTAAATATCTCTTCTTGTTAACATTTCTCTCTCGTCATTATACACGTACAATTAATTTGAAAATACTATTTAATATATTATCATTCTGCTGGTTCCCTTCATTTATTTTCACATTGCAATGTATACTGATTTTTTCTTTAGGATCTCGTGCGAACCTTCCTTTTGAAACTGAATCGTCAACAAGATATAACATTACAGTGCTTGAGCTTCCGCCTGGACTTCAACGAGTACTATCAACAAAAAGATGCTCGTTTGACACAGCCCTTAACTTTTCAACATCGACGTCTCTCCATGGGCCCTTTCAATAATTCACTCAACAATTCAATTTTGACCTCTTCTATGGAAGAGTCTTTCACAAATGCTATTCCTGAAGCTATTGAAGATGTATCGATTAATGATAATTCATCCGTATAATATTTATGTTTATGTACGACGTATAAATATGTATCATGTAATGTGAAAAAAAATATATACTCGCGTTAGTATAATATTAATATATAGTAAGTAATGTTTCTGTCCGACATTTGAGCATGCACACAAATATCAGTTATTATTTATTTGTATAGGAAACTAACTCAAAGTTAAACACGCATACCTGTTCTATCGTATTGAGTGTAAATAATAGTAAATAGCATTTATCTAAAGATATTGTTGTCATTGAACTAATAACTTGAAACTTTATTACAAATATAGAATTTCATTTTAAAGTGTATATGCAATATGTGTCATGATATGAAGGTGCCAAAACAAAGTTTTAATTCTTAAACTTTCCTCACGATCGTCAGCATGTTCTTTAAAAGATCTTCTTTCCCCATGCATTGCACCTACTCCTCATTTACAAAAACGACTGTGAATCTATATTATAAATGTAAGTAGGTTGCAGATTAATAGATTTTGTGAATTATGCTTTCTTGGGAGAATTCTTGATATTATTATTGTACACAAAAGTTTTTACATTTCGTTGCTGAACAATTGTACTCGTCTATCAAAGTTTATATTTAAAATATATATCCAATTCCTTTTTTTATATTCTTTTAAGAGTACACGATAATTTTGTATACTTTCCGTTTAATTTTATTCAATAATTCAGAATCTAATCCAAGTTGTTTTCGGTATTATATGTATACCTATAAATATTTCAATTATTATTAAAGAATTATGATATTCTACAAACTATACATCCATGGTATTTGCGAATTCCGTCCATACATATGTAATTACTAGTTTTAAGCATCATTACCTGTATTCCATCAGAACTCTTGACTAATTCATAGTGTCAAGATTTGCTCGGAGTAAGGCATCTAAATATAAATCGAATTTTCTGTACAATATATCTTCAGTGAGCTCAAAACAAGGAACATGATGATAGGATTTGAAGTCCTTTTTCAGTCGATGTACCAAATCCATCATAGACTCTTTTGTGAAATCATACTGCATAATCCAAAAACAAATTTTTAAAATAACACATATCGCAGTACACATTACATAGGAAATACCACAATTAAAGAATTTATACCTTCTCAAATTCCAAGTACATGTTCTGAAGGAACGGATAAGTATTTCTTTGAAACACGAGCTGATTTCCATGAATCACAGAAACGCCTGGAAAATTAGTAAGATGATGGTACAAAGGAAATATATATAGCGACAAAATCTCTTCATTCTTGAAATTTGCATTGTAAGTACAAGAAATATTACACGGAGACGTACTAACCATTGACCAACGCGGTTTTACAACGACATTTATTTCCCTTGTGATTATTATGCTCACAGTCACAATGAGATGAACGGAAGTTGACATCGCAAGGCAATTCATACAGCCGTTCTACATGGCATAATGAATTGCACAAAGTGAAAGTAACATTTCTCTTCACATGCCTTTTGACTTTCCCTTACTTTCTCCACACTCGCCCAATGCTATACAGTTTGAGCAATCAAGAACACACCGGTAGCATATATATGAATGGATATTTAAACGGTTTTCATTTACCTCCATCAATAGCAAAGGCTATATTTAGTATGTCTTGATCGGCAAGATCTATCAAATCGTTATAAACTTTTTGAATAGACATGGCTTTCTCCTCAAAGTCATATTGTCTCATACGTGTTAAGTTCATTAGCATGATTCCTGCATTCAAGCCTAATTGAAATATCACAAAACAAAGGATTATTTGGTTTGTTTAAGAAACTTTTTCAAAATAAAAATGATTTATACTTTTAAAAAAAAACCTCTGAGTCCGTAGTATGGAATTTTTGAATGTCGGTTATACCAACCATCTCCTGGAAGTTCGTCGTTTGCTACTAAGCCAGCAAATTGTTTGTCATCAAATTTTGAAAAATAGTTCCAAAAATCAGTCACATTTGAAAGAAACAGGGCATCCGCATCCATATAGATAATAGCATCCTCATCGTGTAAAAGTGACTGAAAGAATTTAATGCATATATGGATACACTTTCACAGTAGATACTAAGAAAAAAGGTCATGAAACTATATATACTGGACAAACTATACCTATATACTTACAGGAAAAAAAAGACGCTGTGTAGAGCAGGGACGCCATAAATTTTTCCACAGGTCATTATTGACCTTTGGAAACCAGGATGGGAAAATCTTGTATGAGAAATCCAAGCCAATCTCATTGGCATCCCATTTTAAAGATAAAATAGAGTTGGCAAATAATGCTAAACTTTCATTATTAACAAATGCCAAAATATTTAAATGTACATCTTGAGAAAACAGAACAGTTGATTTGAGCATTGTCATGGCTTGATTTAAACGACTTCCACATGATACAACGGCCACATTCACTTCAAGTTTTGTGTTCTTAGTACTTGGGCTATATTCATATAAATGCAATAAAAGGAGTTTATTACAATCTCTCTTACAGTTACAAAAAACATAATTATTTTTCCTTAATATCATGCTCAAGTATACAAATTCCTACGTACTGATATAAAGTGAATTGAGTAAGGAAACCAATATGAAACATACTTGCGAAGAATCTGCTCATGTTTTCTCCTGGAGACATGTCGCAATTCAATTTCTTGTAAAAACCTCTGACGAAATTGTTCATCCTCATTTTCCAATATATAGTTCAATCTGCGCATTGAAAAACATACAGTAAAGATCATAATAATTATAAACAAAATATACTAACTATTTACTACATAAGGTACATACTCAAATCATCAATGACTAAAAAAACAGCGCTTATTTTAGTGTATATATATAGTGTAAACCAATTTTTTACTTTTGTATGTCACTACCCCTCTCTCCCATTTCGTTGTATACTTTGAGAAACCTGTCTTGTTCATGGTGAACGGAAAGCCGTTCTATTTCAGGTAAAATCCACGTGTAGTAAACTGCTAGAGCGAAAATTCCCGTTGCAAAGAATATGACTGACGACTTTCCCCCAGCTATTTTACAATGTCTATTTTTTAGACGCATTACTATATTGGTTATCACACAAAACAATTCTGTACAACTAATGTCAGTACATGCAAAATACACTAGTACAAAATAAGAACTTTCCCTAATCACCCCCAATGCTATTATAACAGGTGTGCACTTTATATGTACTGTGAGGATCGGGTCTGATATAAAAGTTTTGGATTGTGTAAACAGTATTTTTTATTAACTTGTATATTATATATGTAATAGTAGGATGGTTTTCTAAGAAAATTGGAAATCGTTTATGATCGGACAAAAAAATAGCTATGATCATTCAAAGGGATAATAGGCTGTACTAAAATGCTTTTAAATTAGAGGTTTGTGTTGAGGACAGACAATGACTACAGGAAAACTATTAATGAGATGCATTCGGCAAACTTTGAAGAAACTCTATGTACGCATTCAGTTTCATCTTTTCAAAGTGCAAAAATCCCATTCGTGGTCATTTAAATGACCAAGAATACTAATTTATAGCATTCCACTTACAGGATAGCTTCAGGCATAAAACTTCTTTAAATTGTAATAGTTATTATTATTGATGGCCCATAGTTTGGGGTTCAATTAGGTAGATGCGAACGCATACATATCTTATGCTCTCGTCAATCCATATGTATGTGTGTGTATGTACAATATTTTGCAGATCATTGACAGTGAAAGTTTTCAAGGTCAGTAATCGAATTGTGAATTTCAATGCTTCTTTTCATCTGTGAAACTGGAAATGTGGCTTTCTCTGATATTGAACGTTAGCCTGCTTACAAACTACCCATGATGAAATATTTTGATGTTTATGTATTTCACTTAATTCAAACTTGGGATTTCTAAATCCTCCTGAAAATAAACTTTTCCGATTTTAAGCAATACACACACATGGGGTTTGTGCGGACAGTTCTTACACTTATAATTCATTCACGAAGTAGTAATCAATAATAATTATAGTATGAAATAACAGTGATAATGACTATATATATATATACCTCAACTTAAGTCAAGTTTTTTTTATACTTTTTGCTATATAGGACATAATTCGTTCTTCTGTGTGTACATGTGTATGGAAACACAAGCAGAATGAGACAACGGATTTTTTAAATAAAACATGGTAATGATTGATGAGAAACGAACTAAAAGCCCACATAATGTACCTATACCTACATTTAAATGGCTCAGGCCATCACAGAGTGACTTTTTTAAGTAAATGATTCGACATTCTGTATGTGGCATAAATTGAACGGACGTTATAGTATTTAAGTTTAGAAATGTAGAATACGTGTTGCTTTTACTCATTGTGCAATTAATGTCAGTCCAATGAAATAAATGTATATTCACATGCACCTATATATTGACGGACTATCAGCAGTACTTACATGAGCTGATGCTGTTTTACGTTTCAAAGAATATAAAATTCAACTATAAATAATACTAAATGTACAATGTACAGCAAATACATAAAGTATTTGGAGAATGTACATTTGAAAGTTAGTAGAAATTTTATTGACTCTCAAATCTCAAGTCCACATAAATGTACATACATACATGAGTAAAAGTACAAGGGGAAGTCTGTTATATTACGCTTGTAATGACGAGGGATTTTACGATTGAAAGTTGGAAATACTTAGATGTATATATATATATAGTTTGTCTGTGTGTGAGAGAAATAGATAGGCGTAAACAGGGAATGAGAATGACGTATATAAACTATATAGGGGAAGGGGGAAATGTAATGCCAATACCCGAGTTGATTGCATGTCACTATAGAAACATCCTTCCTTCTTAATAGAAATTAAAAATTGACAACTATATACGCCTTACTCGTTTTTGGATGACTTTAATATTATTTCATTTCTCTGAGCTGTGAACAAGAAAGACCGTCGGGACGAGCACCAAAATATCAATTCTGAATACATAAATACAATGTACAATATATGAATATGATATGTGGAATTCGTCGGTGTTTTATAGCTGTATACATATATGTATGTTGTTTATATAGGGACATATTGAGTCATATTGAGCCCTGTCAATGAAACGAACTGTAGAAAAAAGGTATATACCGATACATATACTTGCAACATGTACACAATGTGTACATTTTAATTGAATGTACGCACTCATTAATGTATTCATTTAATTTAGCAAAGACTCTTGATCACTGATAGGCAAGACAGAAAACGGGTGGATTTATTTCTTCATCAAATCTAAATAAGGTCAGGAAGTTTTCTAGTACAGTCCAATCCGCACACAAATCGACAGTACAAGTAAATGACCAGTCAAACGATTCCATACATATATAGTTTTTGAAGAAGACGACGACGACGACCACAGACAGGAGATAGCAAGCCAGAAAGAAGTCCGGTTTGAAAATCTAAAAACAAGGAAAAAAATCTAAACTTTCACTCATTATACTTTCACCGTTAACATATACTCGTTGTCTTGTACTCTCATTTGTTTTTTGTTTTTAGTATTGAAAGTGTTGTGCTCATTTTCTACGTCGATTTAAGTAAGTCTTGTCACTTGAACATACAAAAAAAACCCAAATACAAACTACAAAATGTGTATATATAAAAGCAAGAGAATATTGTTCAACATGCATAGTAATTCGGAATTACTAATTCCCTATACTAAAACTCTCGACGAAGGAAGTAACTCTTAATTGTTTGAAGGATGATAAAATTAGTATGCCGTAAATAAAAGGCTTAATTAAGCAGTTTGGACGTACTACGGACTCCAAGTTTATTAATTGTATAGCAGTTTTACCTGTTGCGGTTTAATTGCTGTCGATGGTATACAAATTGCTCTCAGTTATGTTGCATTCGGGGGATTGAGGACGAAGCGAATTCTTTGTCGTCGAGGTTTTTCTTACCATTATAAATGGAATACGTATATAAGTAAATATAAAAAAACTTTCGGGAAATGTGCGTGAAATTAATGTTTAACAAAAATTGCCTTTCCTTTTATTGTAAGGATATACATCTTTACAGGCCTCGATATTTCTTTGAATTTACAACTTGATTTTATTGGGTACTATATGTGTATTACGCAAATATATTTACTTAATGTTAAAGTAGTATCAGTTTACAATTTACAGAGGAAGATATTCTATTCAGTTGTGAGCAGTATTTCCGTATACATAAAATGTCCCAAGCCTTAGAAACATGTACAACTTGTCAAATTTATACATGTAAATTTATACACTCACTGCTGAAAAATTGTGGAAACGTGAATAAAAATTAACAATTGAAAGTATACACATGTACACAACTATACGACCAAGTTTACAGCAATGAAATGGAAAAATGACAATTTTGAGGGCTGGTAAACAAATTTAATACATTTTACACAACTGTATTGAATTAATTGTTTATTAGCACTGTATTTTTGTCAAAATCACAGCAAAGTTAAATCCAAACAACACAGCAGCGAAGATCTCGTCCGAGCAGGCGGACGAGATCTCGGACGAACATCCATATATGTATAGCTTTCACACCATATACAACCAAGTCTTCAAGTATTTTATCGAAAGATTTTTTCTGGATATACATTCAACTTAAATAGCCAAACCAACTGATTGAGCTTGAACCTGATGAACTGCAGATCCAATCCTTTTGAGAAAATTGAATCTGTTGTTGATCAGTTTTAAGTTTCAACTACTCTGCATAAATCCGGCTTCTCTCGCATCACCGTGAAACAGAGATGGAAATTTTATCCATGATTTTATCCATGATTCATTCAAATGATCCCTCATTCATTCCGATAAGTATCCCATTTTGCGTCATTCTGTGAGAATTAATTCCCAAATTTCCATCTCTGCCGTGTGAAGCACACTTATAGCGTTGCCACAGTCGATCCTTGGATGAAGAATTTGTATTTTCAGCCACTGCAAGCAAACTGAAGAATCTGCTCTACAAAGCCTTGTCATTATATATATGAACCGTTATAGTTTTATATTTTGTACTTAGGTAATTTTAAATGATGCACAATGTAACAAAATACAATAGCGGAACATCGGTAAACGATAAAAAAATATATATTTGATTAGTAATTAAATTCCGTATATAATAAATAAGTGTTGTACACGTTGTGACGGTTGGCCTTCGTTTGATTAAAAATTCTAATGTAAACGTTAAATTAAAACCATGTCATCCCACAAAATGGGGTTCTCATCTTAAATTATTGTATTTTTTAATAAAACATTTCGCAAAAGTTGCATATATAGTGCGCCATAAAAGCTATTTGGCTTTGTAGTTAAAATACACAGAAGGAAGTTTATCATGATAAAATGTCGTGAAATAGCAAAAACTTCGAGAGCTGAGTGAATCACATTGCATATCGTCTGTTAAGTTCAAAAAAGGACGATAATCATTTGGCCACATTATGTGCATACGCATATGCTGCGTCGGTTCTCGACCTTTTTTGAACTTAACAGACGATATACAATATCTCCAACTTCTCGTTATCATTATACGCAATATCCACCACCAAGCAGTACGTCACTGCATATCAGATGGAGGATTAGAATGCACATATGCATATATGTTATAGTTCAAAGTATTACTTTGAGCAAATGATCACATATACATGTTTGCATGATTTTTTTGTCATTAGTATTCTCGGCGTTCAGCTACACAAGCTGTTAAATTATATACAGATTTTCTGTCAATACAAACGAGGGGCTTATTCACCTCAAGTGTAAATTACCCACGATATGCAATATGTTCAGTTTATGTCATTTAATATTACAAAAATGTTTTACTTATTTATCAGACCTCCTTAGAATTTAAACTCGTAGTGATTTTATTTTATTATGGCCGTTAATAATCCTGAATTTGTAAAGCTCTTACGCAGTATTTTGAATATAAACTACACTTTTGTGACTTTGTGTAATGTAAAATACTTTACATTAAATTTACTTGCATACAGTACTGTCGTCGAAAGCGGAAATGGCACAGATCGAATTAGTGAGAAAAAAACTCTCAGTGAGCAAGGGGCGGTCTTAC
>JAIUND010004224.1:0-12702 GCA_034699125.1 Gisinianus flammeolus | reverse complement strand
TCCAAAGTCTCGACGAAACCCAGAGCAACATTCCCATCACTCCCTTGTTGAATCATCCCCAAATTGAATCCAGCTGGTCCCAAAAGTGAACTCATGGGCATTTGCTCTTGTTGTTGCTGTTGTTGTCCTTGATGTTGTTGTTGGAATTGTTGAAGATATGGAAGTGGAGGTGGATTGTTATAATTCTCTGGGCGATGGTAGACAGGTGCCGCGGATTTTCCCGGGTAGGCTGAAGTCATTTCATTATTATTTTTCGGTGTACTGGCAAATACCATGATTTTCTTTGGGCCAACGGCTGCAAAAGCTGAGGATGGACCACTCGAACTCTGAGAATACACACCGATTCGGTATGAAGTGTTGGAGGGTGGTGTGTCAAATGTCATGGTTTTATAGGAGGTTTCATCTTTCCCCGAATTGTACTGATTGTTGTCGTTGGAGCTCTTGTCACCCCGCTGAAGGAAATTTTCATAGGCATCCATATTTTTATTCGTTTCTTCCTGGTTCTCGGTTGTCATGTTGAGGAGTCGATGACTGAAACTACTGGAGGAGGAGGAATAAGAGGAAGAAGACGTGACGACTGGGCTCGGATCGGAAGCATCCATGGAATATCCATCTGGACTGGGTGCAGATGTGGACGTGGACTCGACGAACGGTGCGTAGTCTGCTAATGAGGTGGGTGCTGCGTAGTTCGGGACGATTTTCGGTTGGACGAATAATTGTAACGGGTAATTTGAATTGCTGTTCGAGTCCTCTGAGTTGACCATGGAAGTCGGAGCTTCTCCATTCGTGTCCCCGGTGGTTGCGGTATTTCTGTTGTTGTAGTTTTGATTAGAGTTGGAGAGTTGATCCAGAGTTTGTTGGAAGGAGTCTGGTGGGGAGATGGGGGTTTCCGGTTGGAGTGGAGCGATGGGTTCGTGGAAATAAGGGAGCGAACTAAATGGTTGCGGGTCTAGATTTGAAGCCATCGCTTGATATTTATATTGATCATTGTTGTTGTTGCTGTTATGGTCGTCGTAGAGGGAGACGGAGAGGACGGGCCCTTCGTGACCTCCATTCCCTTGAGATTGGGGCTGATTCGAGTCTGAATTGATGACGTCAAGTGGGGGTTCGGGTGGGAGGTAAATTACAAACGATGGGGAATTCGGATCATCTGGATTTAGATTCTGAGCCGCCGCCATGGCTTCATGATGATATTCAAATGTTGGACTTTGAGGGATTTCCGGTATGGATGGTATCATTGGAATTTCTGGGATCGGCGGCACTTGATGATTTTGCGGAAGTTGAGGGAGTGAAGGGATTTCCGGCATTTTTGGAATCAGCGATTGAGAATTTTGTTGCTGTTGTTGTTGTTGGGGTGGAGAGTAAGGATTCCCTGGGACTGGGGCATTGGGATTCCCGTTTGCTTTTCCGTATGAATTGGGGGCATTAGGGATTCTGGGTATTGGAGGGATGCGTGGGATATTTGGGATGCTGGGTCGTGGATATGAAGGGATTTCCGGAATTCGGGGGACTTGAGGAATTTGAGGTAATTTAGGGATTCTTGATGGGTATGGAAGTCGAGATTGTTGCTGCTGTTGTGGTTGTTGCTGCTGCTGCTGAGAGGAGGGGGAGTATTGTCCTCTATAATTGGGATAAGGGAGTCGAAGGGGAGAGTAAGGAGATCTGGGGGGACTTCGCTTTCGAAGATTCCGTCCGTAACGTTGTCGTGTAGCAAACCGAGGCCGATTACGACTCTCTGACATCATCATGCCCATGGATGGTGGTGGTGCTGGCTGATATGTACGTGGATCTTCATAGGGATGCGGATGCTCGTTCCCTCCTGGCCCATACTGATCTGAATTCTCGGACATTTCCGGTGGACCATACTGTGGTGGCTGTTGCTGTTGCATATCAGGCATTTGCATTGAGATTGGTGGCATTCGATTTTGGGAGGGAGGCATTTGAGTTTGTATGGGATTATTCGGATTATACTGTGTTTGACCTGGATAATTCCCATTTGGAGGGGGAGGAGGAGGAGGGGGGGGAGGAGGGGATGGGGGTGAGGGGCTTGGAGTCGTACCCTTGTCGTCACCATTCCCTTGTGGTTGTTGACCATACGGGAATTGTTGAATGTACACCGTCTGAGCTGGGTTCACATTATAGTCAGTGCCATTAGCATTAGCAGAGTCGGGAGTGGAATTGGAATCCGTTGTGGAGTCTGGTTTCATTGGATTCTCATATGGATTATTCATATTCATACCATACGGATTCATCATCATTCCACCAGGGTAATTATTATTATTATTGTTATAGCTTGGGACGTTGTCATCATTACTATTTGCTTTCTCGCTGTCATGATCATAAGTTGAATTGTCTGGACAATTGCAGTCCCCGCTATTCTCGGATTCATCACAGTCACTATCCCCCCCATTACAACAGCAACAATCATCATAGTTTTTCTTGGATTTCTTGCTCTTCTTCTTCTTCTTTTTGCTCTTTTTGCTCTTACTCTTCCCCCTGTATTTGTCTTTATCTGAGGAGGAGGATGAAGAACTCGCAGGAGTGGACAAGCTGGCCATTAACATTGGGTTTCCCGGGTAATAACCAGGTGGTCTGGGTGCATACGGATTGTAGCCCATCGGACCCATTGGACCAGGCATGTACATGGGAGGTTGAGGTGGCCCATAGGGCATTTGCATTGACATTGGTGGAGCCCCATAGGACATTGGTGGTGGTCCGTAGTCCATTCCCATCCCGGGTTGTCGCACGACATAGACGTTACTTCCACCGTAGTTATAACTGGGGCCATACATATTGTAACCAGGATCATTCCCATTCCCCATGACGTACATGGGTGTGGGGGAGTAGTTGGGTGGGATTTGCGGCTCTGAACTTCGAGCACTTCGACCAGATGATGATGATGATGATGATGAGGATGATAATTTCTTCCCAGATTTATCTTGTTTGAAATCTCGACTGTAGCTGCTTTTCTTGCTGTTACTGATGCTGTTTCCATTTCCATTATAATTATTTCCGTACGGAGTTCCATAAGGCATTGGGATCCCACCGAACATTCCGGTTCCATTGAGTGTTGAGGAAGATGTTGAGGAAGATGCTCCTGCGGCAGGGCCGCCTTGAAATGGTGTTGGTCCACTTCCTGGGAATTCACCTGGACCAAAAGGTCCTCCGAAAATCCCATCATATGGTGGATATGCCGGACCACCGGGGACAAACGGGAACATCCCTGGATTGAAAAACCCTCCATTACTGTACATACCATACGGCAAACCCCAGAATGGGAATTTATATGGTGGGAAGAAAATTCGGTCATCTGCAGGCATTTGTTCATCTTTTGTTGTGGCTACTGCTGCTGCTGCTGCTTTTGGTGTTGTAGTTGAGGATCGGGCCGTATTTTGATTGGAATGAGAGTGAGAATGAGAATGTGATGCTTTCCCTTTCCGTGATGATAAATGATCGTGGAGGAATCGGTTGAAACCGAAAGAGTTGCTCGACTCCCTCGCGGGCAGTCCATTCCCATCCTTCTCTGCTATCACGATCACGATGGCCGTCACAATTAGTCCCACCAGCACCAACTACACACAACAATTGTAGAGGTACACGGTACATCATATCATAAGGATTGTATTAGGAAAACGAATTGAATATAGGAATTGTCCAAGAAATAAATAAAAAAAATGAAGCATCTTTATCTCTTTTTTGTATTTGCATTTTGTATACTAAATGTTGACAGAATGAATGGTCTCACCGTAATGGAAATTCTCGTCATGATATCCCACCAAGATTTCCTCTTCCTCCTCTTCATGCAGGCACTCCGTTGAAAATCCTCAAATACACTTGACTGTCATTATTGCAAACAAAAATCCAAAGTCACTAGAGTTCTTTACACTCTCCTCTGATTCGAGTGAGTCCTGGAGAGACTCAAGGTAAAACAAAACAGAACAAAAGTTGACAATAATCGACAATATTTTGAAATGATATTCGAGTGTATGTATGCAAAACGAACAAAGAGCAATAAATGAACTAAAATGATTTAAAATATTGGTTCTGAGTTGAAGTCGGGGAAAATGGGAAGTGAAGGATGGTGGATGTTGCGATGATGGAGAACAAGAAAAGACTGAAAATAGTTGAGATTTATGAGATGGTTTAAAAGAGATTGGGATATGGTTTAGAAAGGATGAAAGTTTTGTATTGTTGTGACTGAGTGCTGTATTCTTCTCTCTCTATCTCTCTCTCTCTCTCTCTCTCTCTCTCTCTGGATCCTCAAAATAATTATCATTCTCTTTCCTGTCCCTTCATTTGATTTAATTTCTAGGATATGGATATGGACACTAACTATGCTGTTCACCTGGACAGGCAGCTCAGTGCGTTGGAGTTGGAATTGCCCTCCAGAAAACTGTACTACTGGGTCATAAGAGAAACGGGACTTGAATGGAAAATGGAAAGGGAAAATCTGACTCGCTCTCTCTCTCTCTCTCTCTCTCTCTCTCTCTCTCTCTCTCTCTCTGCTTTCTGCTTTGCATATCTATACATATGGGTCCTCGTTCCTCGTCATATAGCATGATGTGACATTGACAGTTTTACCTTCACTCACTCATTATATACAGCACTCAGCACAGCGTCCTGAAGTAAAGACAGGGAATCCTGATGATTAGTACATACTAATACTAATGTGTATAGGTATTCAACGTACAATGTGCTTTCTCAATTTCATTCTCATTACTTAAGCTCAAGTGAGGAGTTGAAGGGGGGAAATGTAGTACCTATATAACAGGGAAATAATAATAATAAGAATGAGTTATTGCTCACCACCAAACAATGACAAATTAATATGCAGTGAGATTGGTGCTGTGGAAGGAAGGAGGACAGTCACAGGCCAGCGGATGGGATCACCATTTCACCACTCAATCCAATTAAATATTCCCCAAATCCTCCGTCTTGTATAAACAGTCTAAATGACATTGAGCTCAATTTCAATTTCAATCACAATTATTCAATTCCCTAAACTCAAAACCTCAAAATTCTACATATTTTCAATATCAAAATGTGGATCAACAACTAGATTTATGTCCTGAATTTAGTAATTAACGTTAACATTGTTTATGAAGGTTTTGTAAAGTGAATCATCATTTCATCATCTGTTTGATGATTAAGCTATAAGAAATTTATTCCTATATTCCTATATTTTTCCTTTGAACTGGAAAAAGCTTTTTGGATCTTATTCACTGTGAAATTGTTTGAGTTTGATGTGCGAGAAAAGAAAACGAGGAGTCAACAAAAAAAAACAAAGAGAAAAAGAGTAGAATTGTTTTCGTCTCCACTGATTGTGAGTCTGCCCAGAGTGTTAAAATAATTTAATTATTTTCTATCCAGTCCCCAAGTGTGCCTATAGCCCTATACAATTAAAGTTAAATAGGACGTAGTTACGAGGGATGAGTAAACGAAGTAAAATGTTTTTTTTTCAGACTTTTTTAAATAATTCATGTGGAATTTGGCATATCTCATAATACGGCCCTCGCAATCACATAAGTAGGTACATTTAATAACTCTATTGCAAATAACAATTAAAGTAAGAGAATTCATACCTTTTCCAAGCTATAGGCGATTGACTCGGAGCCCATTTTATTGCTTTCGCAATTCTTTTATCATAAACCTGTTTATATTAAAATTTATACATATAGAGATATCGATCATTTGAGTGAGGGGCACCAATCCAATGTGCTACCGCTAGTTTTATCTTAATCATTGACTATAAGTCTTATAGTATAAGATAAGGATAATAATAATTATTCTGTTTTCTCCGAGTACACACATACACTCTCTTTATTTATAGCAATTACAGATATTCCTCCATGAATTCGGATATTACCCAAAAAATAAAATTGGGGATACTTCCAGTGCCAATCAAACATTTCATATTGCGTCAGTGTGCATGGTTGAGTAATCATGACACTCATGATAATAATAATACTAATAATATGGATTGCGGATTCCTGTAGTGTCCTCGCATTTTTATTCGTCAATTCCGCTGAGGTGTCAACATTATTTATTTAATACATTTTATTATGATATTTTTGTTGAGACTCGAGACATTCCATGTGTGTAACCGTTCAAATGGATAACTGCGGTGGACGATAATAAACCCGTCAGTGTCGTTAAAAAACTTTTCAATTATCTATAATAGAGACCAATACAATAATGGACCAAAATGTAGTGCTGAGAGGTAATTAAGCAATTAATTTTTTTGGGGCATAGGTGGGTCAATTGTCCACTTCCAGTAATTACGCATTGAACGGAAAAGACGGAATTAAAAAAAACCATATGAATATTTTATTCAATAACAATGATCAATCTCTCTCTCTCTCTCTCTCTCTCTCTCTCCCTCTCTCTCTCTCTCTCTCTCTCTCTCTCTCGTAATACGTTTTTTCTTTGAGTGTGAGAGACTCTCTCAGAGAGAGACGTGGAGAGAGCGTGTGCTCCGAAATCGAGTACAAAATTGCAAGTTTTATTTTATTTATACAGAGTTGTTGGGTTTATAGAGAGGCCGTTGGGATTTTCCGATTGTCGTTTCCCGTAAAGAATCTTTTGTCGTTGAACGAAGAGTGAAAGAGTGAGTTGATAATTGTGTAGGTGGATTTGCATAATCAGTTAAAAATGTTGAGTACGACGACACTGCGCTTTTTAAAACTGTCGATAAATATCTGTAGGATTTGTCAAAATAATCCAATAGCGTGGAATCGTTCATTGAATCGAGCCAGAATTATAAATAGTAAAAGGAAATGGACGTTGTTCTTTTGTACTTTCAGTATAATGATTCTATATGAAGTATTTTTAATATATCAACTCATACATACTGGACTGTACACGAAGGAAACGGGGAAAAGTAAATTACAAGAAATGATTAGTTTGGGCTATAACATTTGCGTGTATTCCATGCCCATAGCCCTCCACATCAATACTTTGTATCGGCAAGAGATCCCTCATTTTATTAATAGCTACATTGACTTTTTTGAACGATTTCAAAGTGAGTTCAAATAGTTCAAAAGACAATTACAATTACATTAACTATCCTCAATCTCAATCTCAATCTCAATCGCCATCATATCAAAATTCAAATGTTTTATAACTTTTATATTTATTCATTTATTTATTGATGTTTAACTTGTTGTATGTACAGATCATTTTGCTATTACTCAGCCCAAGCCGGTGAAAAATGGATGCGAAGGCCTCTTAAGAATGTTTTTCATAATATTATGTCTGGTCGTAGTTCAAAATATCGTAATAATGATGAAACATCCTCATCGGTCGTTCTTTCTCTCGTCTCTATTTGTTTTGGAAAATGGGACGGTCCCACTCAAATTCAAGATCCCTTTCCTCATCATTCACCTAATCATTTGGACAAATGTGTGCAGTCAGTTGTTTTTCTACGGGACGATGCTCTATGCGTACACTTTTCCACTTTTATTCATCATCCGGGAGATGCAGTAAGTTATTTTTCGAAATGCAAACTGATGAATGACAGAAACTAGCAATAAGAGTTTACTATGTACATTTGTATCGTATATCAGAAAATGTATTTTTGTCTTTTAGTTCACAAAAGCAATCCAGTTTGAGCAAGGAGACTGTTCGTGAGCCAATGACATTTATGGCTCTGTACAGGATGCTCCAAGTTCAACAAAGTGTCTTCAATTATTGTTTCCAGTACACGTTTTTACCATATCACAAACTGGGAATGTCCGGAGTAGCTGCCTTTGGGATTTATGGAGCTATCAAATTGACTGGTCCTCGAAAAATCGTAATGCTCCTCGTCGGCTATGCAGCCTTCACACATTTGTCCGTCTTTTTCCGACGTTTGGGAAAAATGTATGAATTGAGCAGAGAACTTCTTCGTTCATGGCGAGGGCGGAATTTTCTCCTCAAAAGATTCTTAACTTCTGCCAAAGTCATCACGGCTGAGATGGCCGGCTATTACTTTATTAAAAAAACAACCGTGCTCATGGTTTGGGGAGTCATCATTAACTTATGTATCAACATGTTAATCTCCACCTAGAAATCTGTCCAATTTTTACACAGTCCATCCTCATCTGTACATATTATCATTGTTGTAGTATTATATTGTAGCGACAAATACAAATAATTTCAATTTCATTGTCATCCCACATTCAACTTTATCGACTTGGTATTAGTATTTATGTATAAATGTGAAACAATTTGTTAAAGGTAACCTATATATAGTTTACGGAAAAATCACGTAGAATGTATAATATTGTTAGTTTGTAATAAATCTCAATTTTGAAATTGCACACTCAACTGTGAAATTTGATTGCATTTTGTTGTAATTAAACTCGATAAAACGTCGTTACTCTTTGCACAACTTTGAATAGAAATTTGGTTGTATAAATTATTTACAATTATTTGTATTGAATATATATGCAGTACATATTATGTAAATATAGAAAGAGAGAGAGTTTAGTTTAATTGGGGAAAGGTTTCAATGTCGATGTTCAATGTATAAGAGAGTGTTGGATGAGCTGGGATGTTTTCGCTTTTTGACATATATGTGCAATAGTGCAATTACTGCGGACGCGGACAACTGACGAATCCAACATAAGTCAAAGCACAAAATCCGTGGGATGGGCTGTCAAATTCGTGGAATTTATTTTATTTTAAATTGCTCCTTGTCGCTTGTCGATTCCGTTTCACGTCGTAACACACTCAATTCATAGCAATTATCTGTTAGCGATTCTGGACAATAAAATCACTTGATTCGATTTATTAATCCAATCCAGTGTGACTTCACATCTGTTTTTGTTTGTGCTTGTCATATCAACTCATGACTGACGGGGTCGCTTTGAAAATAGTGAAATGAACCGTATATGAACCGTATATGAGCACTATCTACAGACTACAGATTCCGTAGAACACAGAAAAAGGATTTTATCCGACTATTTCCCAGTTGGGCGAAGTCAAAGACAGCCGTCATTTCCATTTAGTGCTTTAATTGAGTGCAAAAGTTGTATTATATATACATGTAGTTAGAGTTTCTCATAAGATTCCTGCTGTGGTCAACAAAAAATGTTTGGGATATATTTTCTTGAATGACGTCTCCTTTATTTACGCAATGGTTTGTTGTCAGTTGTTCTTCGGACAAGAACTTGTGTGTAAAGAAATTTGGGGAAATTGGCCACTTTTTTTAGTTTTTCAGGCATGTATGAAATGAGTCGGGAATTCACACTATAGTAATTATCACTCTGCTAGAGCAATTGACAATCAGACAATCAGGGTTGTATATTGTCAATTTGTACTGGATATTTCGACGTTGACAATACTCGTCAGACTACTTATATGACCGTTCGTTTGTGATTTGTCGAATGGAATTTCGAAGAGTTTATAAAGTCAGTTCAGAAGTTGACTGGAAGTTAGAGCAAAAGAAACACCGCGAGAGCTCATCAGTCGAGTCGTCACAGAGTTGGAAGGAAGTGTTATTTTAATTACAAATTGTAAATTTGAAGGCTTTTTTAAGTAAAATTTAATTTGAATCTCGTCGACTAATATTTTTTAATTTAAATATGTTGACAAAGAAGACGCAAGCTAGTTTAGCATTGGCGGTGAATTTAATGTATATAACTGGTAGTGGACCTATGAAATGGGATAAAAAAACTCAAAGAGTCAAGTTCATTCCAACAAAAATACATTTTGTCTACTGTATTTTGAATTTCTTGGTGATGACGAGCTATGAATGTTTCGTCATTTTTCGGACAGTTCAACAGTTGTTACCCGAGGATGGAGAAATCAAGCTGCCCATGACTTGTCATTTGCTGTACATAGAAAAACAAAAGCATAACATTATTTTAGAATTCCCAAGATAAGTTTTAATTAAGATATAACTCTTGTTAACTCATGTGATTCTATTATATATGTAATATGTATTATTTCTTTTATAGTTATACCATGGCCTGCTACGCCATTCCAGTTCATCTCCAATTAAACAGTTTCCTCAGATGGAGACAAATCCCATCATTTATCAACTCCTACATTGTATTCTTCAACTATTTTAAATCCCACTTTGTCATTAAAACCACATCCGTGAAGAATGGCTGTGAGACTATCATCAAAGTATTCTTTTACATGGCCATTTTAATCACCCTTCAAAACGTTGTTTTAATATTTAAACGTCCAGAGCGTCCATTTTTCCTCACCAGTTTACTGATTAATTCAGAAAAAGCTCCCATTCTATATCTACTTCGACTCATCTGTATTCTGCTTCATTTTCACATTTGGATCAGTGTAAGTTGAGAGATTCGAGAGTAACTTTGCTTTATAAATATGCATATTGAGAACAAGAAAACAAACATTTGTTAACAAAAAGTAATCATAAACAATTTTGAATATTTGTTTTTCAGTTTTGGGCTCAATTGTTGTTTTATGGTAATTATGGTACTCTTTTGTATTATTATTATTATTATAACTTTTATTTGACACCCTGTCAAGTTTGGTATAGTTTACATAATGTCGAGCTATACATTTATCTATATTTCTAACAGGTACTCTTTTGTATACGTACTCCTTCCCTGCCATCCGGATTTTAAAAGAAATGAAGTGAGTTGTTAGTTAATTAATAGGTGTGCATCGTGAAAACTTACATTTTCACACACATATACTTCACATTTTTAGAAAATATTTACAAAAGCCACTTATACGTATACATATGTGGATTCATTGTACACACATAATATAAGTATTTGTGCAGCTCAACTTTTTTTCACACATATATAGGGTGACTCAGACTTTGGCACCAATGGACAGATTGACATCCACCAAACTGCGAACTCCACATGTTTTCATGAAATTGTTTCGAATTCTTGGAGTTCTGCAGAACAGATTCAATTTCGTATGCCGTGACATATTCTTCCCTGGTCATAAAATTGTCATGTCCGGTGCCGTCATTTTCTCGATTTATGGAGGTATTTATACAACACGACTTTATTGTATTTATCAAAATTGGATGCATTTCGTTTTTTTCTTCCTTATATTTATACTGTGTATTCATTATTTTTATTTTGTAGCAATTAAATTGGAAGGGAATCGAGCAGTACTTATGGCATTCGTTGCCGGCACTGGACTCCTGTACTTGGGAATATTGTTCAAGAAGATGGGAAATTTTTTTGAGATCTCAGGAAGTCTGCTCATGTCCTGGAGAGGTGGAAATCAAATAATGCAGAAATTTCTGATTTCTTGCACTCCAATCACAGTTAATGTGGCTGGTTATTACTTCGTGAGGAAGACCACCGTCGTCTGTCTCTTTGGCGTCATTCTTAACTTTGCCATTAATTTGTTGCTTTCATTCTAACTTACCATTTTTAAGTGTTTAAATGTTTAAATGTTGTATATAAATTATAATAATGCAAGAAAACAGCCCGTCGCTTCCTCAGTGACCAACAGCATCAATTCCTCCTCAGAAAAAATATTGACTTTGTAGAATTGGGACCGAATTAAGTATACAAATATTCCCGTTAATTGGGATTCATCCCTGTATTGTCTTTCCCACCGTTAATTTTTCCCCTAATTCAGTTTCATGCCGTTAGTTCGTTTCCTCCCATTTAACTGGGCGTACCCTTAAATCATGGTTTCTCTCCGTTTACTGATTTCCCCAAGTTAATTTAAATCCCCTTAAACTGGTCCCCCCGCTAATTTTGTTTACTCCGTTCTTGATTTCCCCTTACTGATTGGGTTTCACCAGTTTATTGCCCCTTCCCGTTAATTGTTATTCATTATTCATACAGTTCATTTGTTTTCCCCCGTTAATACTGCTTCTCCTCAATAACTCCTTTCCCTCCGGTAACGGGTTTCTTCCCGTTAGTTAATTTCTCCCATTTAACTGATTCCCCCACTAATCCTATTTCTACCCTTTTATTATGCCCCCCCACCCCCCATCAACTTAGTTTCTCCCGTTATTTCCCCTTTTCTCGTGCCGTGTCGTTAATTCAATTTCCCCCGTTAATTCGCTGTCTTTTGTTAACTTGTTACCCCCCGTCAATCTAGTTTCTCCCCATTACTTATGTGTCCACCCGTTAAATCAGTGTCTCGATTAATCGGGTTTTATCCTTTAACCCGGTTCCCACCGTTAATTTATTTCCCGCGTTAATTTGTTTCGTTCGTTAACTTGCTTCTCCCCCATCAATTTAATTCCCCCTCTCCCCATTGACTGGCTTCTCTCCGTTAACTCATCCCCCCGTGTGTTAGTTTCCACAAATTACGTGGTTCCCCGGGTACCTTCCCCCCGTTAATTTGGATTAATCCCTTTAAGTTGTTTCCCCCTATTAATTGAGTTTATTCTCGTTTGTTTTCCCATCAATTTAATTTCCACCCGTTTATTCTGTTTCTAGCCGTTAACTGGCTTCTCTCCATTCATCCCCCGTTAAATCACACAGTTTGTTCACGTTGAAGCAGTCCCTACCCCACTAATTTGTTTCCCCCTGTCAACTGATTTTCTACCGGTAATTCAAGTTCCCCCCTTTTCTGGCTTCCGTACACAATGGAAAAGAAGGTTTTTAAAGGAAAAGCTATAGCGTTTATACGCGAAAAAATCATGAGAAACTATCACTGTCATAAAAAAAGAGTGGGTATCGAAATGGAAATGTGTATGTACGTTGCATGTGTTTAAATGTAAGCGATCTCTTCACATTTTAATTCACCACAATTAAA
>JAIUND010004223.1:0-12703 GCA_034699125.1 Gisinianus flammeolus | reverse complement strand
AAGGATTTATGATAATCGGCCTTTTTCGAATCGGCCAAAAATGATAATCGGCCTTTTTGGAACTAAGCTGACGATATGTCTCTTCACCACAAAGAAGTATATAATGTAAAACACAAATACCTAAATAAATAATATAGTTATTATATAGTCGATAAATGAACTCTTTTTCAATAGAGTCTTTTATTATTTTTTATTCACAACAATCATAAAAAATCCTCGACCGATTCATCGAGAATTATTAGAAAGCTTTTGTCTTTTCATTCAATTTGATTTGCTATATATATATTTCGCATGAGGATCTTTTCTCCAGACTTTCCCATCATCTCCTCTGGCATCTGTGATAGATCTTTTAACATCCGCATCCACCACTTCCACAACCACACCCAAAGCACTAAACATAATTCATTTGCTTATTATAGGCTTTTGTTATCATTTATCATAAAATTATATATTGAAATTATTATTAGGTAATGTTGCATATATATAAAGTAAAGTTTATTAAAATACCCCGCATGAGCAACAACCACAGCATGGATAACAGTTGGGAATGCAATGAGTAGAACAACGAGGACACATCTATAAAGATTGTACATATATATATATATTTGATTAGAATGCCGAGGTCAGAGTTGAAAGCCGAGTAAATGTCATTAGTATGATTCGTCACCACACTCACATTGCAAGAAGCAAAGCGTCCGCATTGTCCACATGGACAGCAATTGGCACAGCAAGCTACAGAGACGGGAATGAAAATTTATTTACTTATACTTATACTATACTTATACTTATACACGGCGGATTACAATTTACATTTGACTGCAACACTTGTGTTCGTCGAATTATACTTTCTATTCGAAATTTTGTCCTAAAAATCTGAAAAAAAGATATGCTCTAATTTTTTCAGATTTTATTTAATTGTGAGCAATCAAAAGTTCAGTTAAATCAAAAATTCTCCAACGTTACATTTAAATAAAATTTAAATCCATTTCCTTAGTTACTTTGAGTAAATTTATGGAAATAAGCACATGGGAAATGACAATACATTGCACATAGATTACAAAAAAAGTGTTGTAATACGCCGTGTTGATTTTGATCATTGCATCAAGATGATCATTTTACTATATTAAATTGTTATTGATTGTCCACGTACGAGCTGAGCAGCATTTACATGGTGAACAGGGTGAACCGCAACATCCTCCCTATATATATATATACAAATCATAATAAAAATAGAAATAAAGGAATTACATACATGAGATTGATGAAAAATGCTTAAAATGGAGATTCAATATGAGATTTCTCTAAATATTATTATTATTATTATTATTACGTACACAACAAGACATGATGGGGAAGTCGAGACACTTGTGAATTTAGGAGCTAAGAATTAAATGAGGAATTAAATGTGTGTTAAAAAATTTAGTGAATGCAAAAAGTAATAATAATTAATTTGAGTGCAGTGTGCAGTGCAATGAAATGAAAATTAGTAGTGCACTGGTGGAAAGCTGGCAGAAGACTGAAAGGAAATTCAGGAATTCCACAGTGCGATGAGATTTTGTCTAATTTCATGATGAAAAAATGAGATTTGTTCAAGTGTGGACCAAAAGAAAAATCGATTTTGTTCTGGGCAAATTGCAAAACAAATATATATATAGCAGTCTGTGTGGATATGAAATTCATAATTCGGTATCCAAGGAAACTATGTCAAGCTTCAAATGATTTCAATAATACTCGAATTGTAACAAACTATTTAAATGTCTGTAATTACGAGCTAATGGGGTTTTAGTTTAATTGTTTTGAGCGAAAGTCTCTCTGTGAGACTCTCGCTGAGTTTTGTCTTCTGTTTTTCATATGGAATCAGTTCTCAATACGGAATGGAAAATGGACAAAATATGATGCTAGAAACAATAATATTGGAATAAGTATGGATATTGATATTAGCAATGATTTATAAAAGAAGATGAAATGTGAAAAAGGCACAAAAAAAGTGGGTCTCAGGGTACTTGATAGGAATCATTATATTCATATTGATAACGCAGTATAGTTTAACATCATCGATCCACTCGGTATAGAAAAGTCTTTCATGGTCTCGAACCCCCACAAAGCTGGAAAGTACGGAGTCTTTAGCCATTCGACTTCTCTGTCCATGAATCGCTCCATGCAGAAATTCCCATTCATATCTCTCACCTTCACGTTCCCACTTTTTCACCCACATGCAGCTTGACTCGCTCCTAAATAATTTCCAATGCCCACACATTACATAAATATACCGAAGTAAGTATAATATAGTATAGTATATAGCTTACTCAATTTGCGTCTCTGTACATAATTTAGTGCCAAATGTGCTGTTAAATATTTCTCTCATTAAATGCATTTGCAATTGCCTTACAATTTCCATATGCATTCCTATTGCATAGTAAAATGTTAATTAAAGAAATGTACATGAAGGAAGTTCCTATGCTATATATATAGGAACCAAAAATTGTGAAAAAATAAAGCGAATTTCAGATATGTATAGTTTCATGTCATATCGAGATACGGCTCTCGTACTACTACACATTAGAGTGCATTCAATAAGTCATCATTAATTCACTTGATGGGCCTTTTTTCCGGAATTAGCTAAAAAATCCCAGATTTTAGCCAATCCGCTAATCCACCCTCGTACTATGTATTAAAAATTAATTTCATCTATGTATTATGTAAATATGACATTTTTCGTGTTGTATAGTCATAATAATAATTAGTGAGTTTAATGTAGATTTCCAAAAATGAACGTAATAAATATAGAATCTCGTGTAGAACTAAACCAACAAATCCATCGCCAAATGTTTCGTTCACATTTTTTTATTTTCATAAATTAAATATATACTTTTCAGAATAATATGAATAGCCATCATTATTTAAGTATACAAGTGGGCTTGCTAAACAGGAACTCCATTCTTGTGCACAATTTCCTTTCCAATTCCAATTTCAATTCCATATTGAGTTTTGTACTTCACATGGATTTTCCTCCACAGACTCTGTATGAATTTCTGGACGAATAAGAGTAAATTCATGGCGGAGATGAGGAATAGAGTGAGTGCGGGAGCATAAAGTCGATCATTTCCAGTCCTCACAGCATCCGAAACAAATAAACCGACGGAAATGAAAGTTGTGGCGAGTAAAGGGAACAGAATGAAAAGGAACCAAGCGAAGAATTCAAAACAAGTTCGAGTCGGTGGGAAAACGTTTATCCGTTCTATCGGGATCTACTTATGCGACGTGACAAACAACGCATCATCATTAAAATGAAAATCTCGTCAAAATTTAATTAGAATATCATTGTCAATATAAGTATATAGTTATAAGTTATAATGAATCACTTCTTGTCTCTGTTCAGCATTTTTGTCGGGATCCTTGGCCACTTTATAGACATCAAAATGTTTCCCTGTCTGTCCAGGTTGTAGATTTTGTGGAGAAGTGGAGACTGGAACGTACCCACAGGCTAATCCACAGGCATTCCAAGTCATTTTATTCACACAACAAATGAGGAACGGAAACAAGAGAACATTTACAAATCCAAAGAACACCCCAGTCGCTGCACATGCTCTCCAAATATTAAAATTCCAACACAAATCCTCGCTTGAATTTTCATCAGTCTCAGTCTCAGCCTCATCTAAAGAATTCCCTTCAAATAAATGACATTTCCGTGTGAAGGAATCTCGTTCAAGTCTGTACAAGTACACGGAGGACGTCACGAGTAATAAAACCCCAAAAATCTATAAATAAATAATAAATCCATGGCTAATTTTAATTTACATTATTCATAGCAGTTAATTTTAATGTATGTAGGTAGCTTTTAATTTTAATTTTAACATGTATTATTACCGAGACGTACGAAGAAAAATCTTGTGAGCTCTTCCGCTCTGTCAAAATCCCCATTTCTTTGAATACCCAATTGCTTATCGGTATTTATCTGTAGTTGTCTCCGCTTTTCAGTTTATAATTTTCAATTTAATCTCCTCAACTATAAATACTATAATTGTCGCTTTGGTTTAACTTGGAATTAATTTAAACGACAAGGAGAGTCCGCGATGGAAACAAAAACGATTTGTGCCATCAGATTTTCGCACCACAATAAGAATAAGATGAAATTGTAACTAAATACATGATAAACGAGCTCGTATAAATGTTTTTATATAGTTCAAACTCCGACTATAGGACTAGAAACTTTGTAATATACAATAAGTAATAAGCAATTGATTTGATTTGATTGATATGACGAGCAGAAACCAGTTTGCCAATGGAAGAGTCAAAGCAAGGTAAAAATCCAGTACGAAAATAAATATATGCTGGAATTCTCTATATAGAAAATATATAAGACTTATGAACTATGAAATTCATAGTATCGTATGAATGTGTTTTACTTACAATTAATGTGAAGCAAACGTTGTAATATGTAAGCTGAAGGTGAAGAGATTCGAGGAGCTTCACAATTTCCATTTGGAACGTGAATATTCATTATATGTACATATATGAAAGGTCTCAAGGTTCTCCTCATCCCAATTTTTACAGTAAAACTTGCCTTGCTGTGAAAACTCCAGAAAAAACTCACTCCATGAAGAAAATCATAGCTATAATTTAGCTATACATATTATGTAGAGGCTGAAGATAAATTACATTAAAATAAAGTACTCGAAGACAACAAAACATTCATCATACGAGCGAAACTCTATTAACAAAAGAAGAGCTCATTCCTTAATTATTTGTGAATCATTTCCAGGACTTTCATTTGATTTTACTCTATGCAAAAATGCAAATAAATCTATATTTCCGCTTTATAAAACGAGAATTTTATTACTATTATGAATTCATTTGTCATCACATACTGTTTCAATCCTTATCGGATTCCCATTCACATTTTTCTGGTAGTTGAATCATTTTGAGTGCGAGCTCCACTGCAGTTTCTATAATTGGTGATCTCCGACTCATCCCATCGTTTTTCCGCACAAATTCCTTCATGTAGATTTTATAACTGAAAAAAAAAATGTAGATTGAAAATTATTCACTCATTGTCAGTTATATATGTACAAACAACAAAAAAGGGTTGATGAAGATTAAATGGGAAACTGCACATGTTTTTTATAATGTCTCACTCTCGGAAACTCCCAGACGGAACTTGAAACTCCTCTCGAGAAAATCTCTCCATTTCCTCTCGAAAGTTGGACTGTTCCAAAACAAAGATGAAGTCGGAAGTGATTTCAGTGTGAGAAAATGCGGTGAAGAAAACGATCCAGAGGTAAAATTCACACTGGTGCCTTCGAGTTGTCTGCAAACAATATATAGGATAACAATTATTCAATTAAATAGTAGATTATGTACCAGAGGAAAAGGAGGGAAATGATAACCAATACTGAAAACTCATTGTCAGTTTTCTGGCTGTCTTCTTCGAAATGCCAATTTTCTCACCTCTGTAAAAGTCTTAGTCATTTCAATAGAGGGTTTGATGTAGTCACAGAAAACGTTATGAGACTCAAAATTGTCTGAATTACACATAGCTACCACCAAATCTGAAAACGTATACCAGAGTGAAAGAAATGCCCTTCTGTTACAACTCATTTAATTTAGGTCGCTTCAATTTTTAATTAAAGAGTAAGAATTCTATATTAATACCCAAAAACACCTCGCAAGCGGCCAGTCTGTCATTCTCCTGTGTTGTTTCATACTGAAAAAAGTAAACATTCACACTCAATTATCCTTATTTCATATTTATTTAATTGAGTTTCGAAGAACCCACAAAAGAACTCAAACATTTGCTGTTATTTGGTAAGTATTTCCATTTTCTTACTCGACCGTCAATAAAAGGATTTTTGTCAAGAACCAATTTGAGAAATCCTAAAAATTTCCCATTCTTCACTAGACTTTGAACATTGCTCGGGTTTCCATGGACTAGAATTGGCGTGAGGATTTCTGCAAAAAAAGAAAAAAACCATCACAATACATCCACAATATTTAAACTCTATATAAATTGAATCTCTCTATACATACAGCATATAGCTTATAAGCATTTTACCTATAACAGTTTGACCGCGATATCGTAGAAAATACTCGCAACTCTCAATTGTGCTTCCACACTGCTCAAAATTTTTGTAAAGAAAACTTAAGCCCTCTGGTTTGAGCAGACTGGAAATGAATGCCTCACGAATTCGGGATTTCTTGTAGAAACGGAAGAAAAATATACATTCACAACAATAGTACAAACGCTTAAAATTTCAAACAAAAATCTGCACCGGCAAAAATATGTAAAAATACATAATAAAATTACCTTGACGAGATCTCGGAGACGAACCCAGCTGAGATAGACGCTCTTCAAAAGCTGTTCAGACTCATCACAAGCCGCTTCAATGATTTCCTCATGCAGTTTTTGAATGAAGTTCCCACACGATTTCTCCAGCCATTCATCATTGGACTCAAAGCAAGCCAGAGTTGCAAATGCATTGAAATTATGCCATTCTTTTCCTTTGTAAGAGATCACCCAGCTCAGTGTGGAGTCTGATGGTTTCTTACAAAACTATTTTATAAAAATTAGAAATTCCACTATCAATTTCTTATCGTTAGTTAAAGTTAAAAGACACAAAATTTGAATACATTATTCTTAAGTAATACCCTGACGTGTTTTTCAAGTCTCTCCAGAGTAGCCACTGCAACAACGTTCAGAGCCTCACAGTTTTCCTCTGAATAAATCCGAATTTGATCCAGCACCCAACCGCCGTAGTCTTCCAATGAAATTCCAAATCCCTGTGACTGTGACTTTGACTGGGGGATATTGATTGTGAGTTGATCAGTTGGCTGGAGGATTTTACGGGATTTTGAAATGGTTTCCTTGAAAATCCTTCCCATTTCCATGGCTACCATTAAAACTCCAGTTGAAAATTCCCGCTGGGTTTCAATTTCAATAATTTTATTGTTGTTGTTTGTAAAAAACTCTTGGACGTCCTCGAGGATTTCCGTGCCTTCTTCATCTTGCTTGTCCACGATCAACATGATCCCGAAATACACAGAAAAGCGAATTGATTGATCCGGCCAGTTGATTTTCCGGAGGGCTCGATGAATATGGAGAATATTTATGGTCGAGTAGTAGACTCGACCCATTTCTATCCAAATATTTTGAAAGGCCTGAGCGAGCTGGATTAACCACACAGAGTTATTATATTGTAAATCATAGAGATTTGCAAGTGCTCCCGAGATTTCCGAGTGATCATTTTGAGGGAATTCATCGAGTTGAAATTTCATTCGGAAATAATCTACAGTCTGAGTTTTAGTTAGTTTCGACAGTTTAATTGAATGGATTTGGGCAGAGCCAGAAAAAAATTCGCCACGAGTGGTCACCAAAATGTGTGGTGGGATTTTAAAAAAATCTGACTCACTTTCAGTTGTTTGAGGTAGAAAAGTTGAGAGCTGGTCAAAGTCGTCTCCATTGTCGAATATGAAAAGGGATTTTTTACCCCTTTCAGACAAGGAGGAATAAATTGTCTTGGATAGTTCCGAAATCCCAATTCCTTCTTTATTTTCAGTCACTTGTTCATTATTCCCTCGATGTGGAATCGGGATTCCCCATTCTTTAGCCAAAGACTCAAAACTCTCCTTCAAATTTGCACCTTTCCCAGCCTTCATCCAAAAAATGCTGTGTGCACTGTACAAATCCGAATGCATGGAAATGAATTGCCTTACAGTTTCACTTTTCCCGATTCCAGCGTCTCCACTCACAATCACAATCACAGCATTTCTATTATTTCCCCATCCCGGACAGTTTTTGTTGACAGCTTGATGATGAAAAGTTTGATGAATTTGCGATAGAATCTCAGTTTGGCCAACGAAAAAAGGGGTTGGACTCTCTGGAGGAAATTTTGATCTGATGGAAATATCTGTAGACTCACGAGATTCCATCATCCTCTCCTGCTCCCTGTGTACAAAATTAAAATTGAATATTTACGAACTATAACAATATTAAAGACTTTCAACTCATTTTTTCGCACATGATATTAAAAAGTTAGAAATTGCATATGACAAGTGGACAACAACAACAACAACAACGAGTGCTGCAAGCACTCAAATAACAAACTGATGATGAGACGCTCTTATAGAAATGAAAATCGAGATGAAGACGAAATACGAAATACGAAATAGTGAATGAAATTGAATATTTGAATATTTCAAATGTTCGAGACGTATAAAAGTCTAATGAAACGTTGGCAGCGAGACAGAGGCCATAACAGTAGTCCACTATGGAGCTGTGGAGAGTTCAGCATATCATTTCTGTAGTCTGCACATATGTATCTGCCATGGTCATATAGTATATACACAAATACATGTGGGTATGCTATGCGTGTATATGTAATTGCACACTTGTTACTATACATAGATAAAAGCACATGCGAGTACAAAAGTACAGAGGTTTTACTGTCTGTGTTGTGTACATTGTATAATGTATATGTACATTCTATACAACAGCAGTCCGCGTTTGTATTTCACTCTCCCCAAGTGTCACCATACATGTAAAGTAATGTGAAGTAAAGGCAAACGGACGATCAATATTTGGATGACTCAAGTCGAATTTCCACTTGTGAAACGTTTATTTCACGTTTATTGTACGCTCTGTACCGCTATTTATATATAGGTATGTAGAGTATTCCAAAACAGTGATGAGAGTTTCCACACACAATAATAATATTGAACAGTCCATGTGAAAAGTCCAAGGGGAAAGGAATATAGGAAAAAGAGTCCCTTGTGTAGTTTGTACATAGTTTGTAGCATTAATACATACGTTGTGGAATTCTATCATAGTGTTGTTGTTATTTTTGTGTTGATAAAATGCACGGGAAATAAAGTCGGTCACACACGCATTCCTGTGTCCAAATCTTGACAGTGGCTTTATTTACTTTTGACCATTGTCAATTGTGAGCATGAACATTGAATTAATTACGAGGAGGTTTTAAATAGAATAGGTATATTGATTGATTTGAGAAAAATATGGAATATGAGTATAATAATAATTTATGCATTCGTCATGTTAAATTGACATTGACTGGCTAGTCATGTTGTACTGCAAATGGAGAATCTGCATAAAAATTCAGTGAATATTGATCAAGCATAAAAATTCAGTGAATATTGACCAAGCATAAAAATTCAGTGAATATTGACCAAGCATAAAAATTCAGTGAATATTGACCAAGCATAAAAATTCAGTGAATATTGATCAATATTATCAATATTATCAATGAAAAATGGAATAAAAGTGCATCAAGTGAAGAAGAAAAGAGTCGATGACTACAGGCGCGACTCACCGTCGTTTTTCGACTTGTGGGCAGACTATATCCATTTCCATATCCAAATATCTGAATAAAATTATAATTAAATAAGTGAATCGTAGTTAAAGTTAATGTGAGTTCAAGTAGGTTAGGCATCAAATGAGTCATGGTGACACGACTTTACATTGGGGGACTACCGCTGAGATCCTCAGTCAAGGAATTAGAGCTGTTTTTTAAAAAGATTGGGGATATTCATACTCTTGGCATGAGAGCGGACTACGCTTTCGTTGTAAGTCTTCATCATCCAGATCCAGATCCAGTCATCGTGATTCATATTAACATTATTATTATGATTTATATAATACAAACGTGCAAAATTTACATTTATTATAGTTTGTATTTAGTTTATAAAAGTAATATACCTATGTACACACACTCAATCTCTGTACTCATATTACATATAATTAATAATTATAATGTATACATGTTCATGATACTCTGTTTCTCATTCTCATGCTTCGCACTGCACACTGTATACAATAATATACATATATGTACATATATACTTGGAATATATAGAACACATGAGGATTTTAACGAGAGCCATCAAATTACAGTCAACTTGCATCTTGTATTATACTTTTATAGTACGTACATGCCCAAGTCAATGTTCTCAATCGACATTTGATTTGTAATTTTTGTCATGATCAGCAATTTTGTTCAAAAATGCATCATTATTATTGTAACTTTCGGTATATCTCCAATGGATGGAATTGCAAATATATAATAGCGATATGTACCCTAAGTATACCGGAATTTATCATGTGTATGTAATTTGTCTTTTGTTTTTTATATGTACAAGGAGCTGGACAACTTTAAAGATGCTCAATTGGCTATTTCTACCTTGCATCGAACTAAATTTAAGGGAAATCGGTACATATATATATTTCATCTTTCGGACTTTTTATGTATTATATATTGTTTGTATTATTTCACAAATAAATATTTAATTACTAATTATAATTTTAAATTTTCAATGAATGTGTTTTGTCAGCTTTGTATCTGATTGAAGTGATGAGAGTATATGAGAGTAATCTGTGTATTATTTCGTATTTGAGATGTCTGATTATATTCATATTTATTATTACGATTGTTTTTCCTTTTATTTAGAGTAATTGTGGAGTTGTGTAAGAATCAACCACCACAATCATCCTCACACCGGCACGGTGGACCTTCCACAAAGACCAAAGCAAGAGCAAATAGAAGAGACCGTAATAAAAGGTTGTGTTCACAGAGCTCTGCCCGTCCACGAGCCAAAAGTTCCTCTCCATCTCATCGACGTCTGCTACCTCACCGTCAACTCTCAGGTGGACAAGCTGAAAACTTGTAAGTTTTGTGGAGTTGTTTTCCATTCCCTGTAATAATAACTTTATTATACGAATTTTTTGTATTCTTCTTTATATAGTATTGATTATAATAATTATTGCATGTGGAGCCATTTGGAAATTTATACATACGGAATATTACACACTTAAATTAAGGGACTTAATTAATGATATTGTATTTTATCATTGTAATATAAAGGTTGGAGACTGCAAAAGTAGTCGGATACAGACTTTTAGTGGACAATTTATCTAGTCGGGTCACGTCGGAGGTAATTAATACTTGATACATAAGTGGATAAGGTTATTATGCACATTAAGTAATTGACCTATTTATTGGTATTGGTTTTGGTATAATTAGGTATGCAGAATATGAGAATATGAGAATATGATATTATTATTTTGGATTTTGATTACAATCTTTCATATTAATGTAATCGTAAGCCAATTTAAATAGATTTAACAAAGTTTTTCTCTATATCTCTCTTTATTTCTCATTTATACATTAAGGATTTGAAAGAGAGTATGCGAGAAGTTGCAGCCCCGACTTTTGCTACAGCACACGAGAATTACCTTGGTTGTGGGTGAGTCTTTATGATTATAATTTATGATGATGGATATTTACATGTTCTTTTGTATGACTCTAACCATAAGAGTATTATGTGTATTCATGTGTTTAGTAAAATGTTATTTGAATTTTAATCATGATTAATATTTCACAGTCTTATCGTTTGTTTACACATTTAAATTTTAGCATGGTGGAATTTGCTAGTGTATTGGATATGCAAGCAGTACTAAAAGCGTTTCAAGGTCGAGATTTGAAAGGTCGGAGTATCCTACTGACTGTGGAGAACCCAGTAACAATGACACCGGTCCCCAGCAGATCCTTTTCTCCACTCTCTATGTTCGTCCAGAGCTTGCCTCACAATAGAACACTGAACCCAGTTCCGAAATCTATTTCTCCCGTGCCAATGATTGTTCAGAGCTTGCCTCACAACGGAACAGTGAAACAACCAGTTACCAGATCCATTTCCCCTGGGTCAATGTTCCGCCAGAGTTTGACCCACAATAGATTAAAGTCAAAACTCAGCCCAAAAGCTGATTCAAGAACAAAATCTACATCAAGTCCGAGAGTACATTCTGGATCAAATTCGGCTCAAAAATCCGATTCACGGCCAAAATCCAACTCAAGGCTCAAATCTAATATAAGACTGAAATGTGATTCCAGACCAAGATCTGAGTTGCGGCCAAAATCTAATTCAAAACCGGAACCCGTGTCCACACCGAAATCAGACTCTTCACGAAAATCCGATTCCATATCGAAATCGAAATCAAGTCCCATATTAAAATCTAAATCAAATTCTACTCAAAAAGCCGATTCTCGGTCAAAATTAAATTCAAGGCCAAATTCCGAGTCCACAACGAAATCCAACTCTTCACAAAAATCCGATTCCAAATCGAAATCCAGACAACAATCCCGAATCGAGTCTGTATCTGGTTCACGAGGGAGAAGCCCACATCGAAAGAATCGTTCCAGCGCGAAACCTTCCAAATGTTATTACTTCTTTGGTGACTCCTCACGGTAAGAATTTTCTAGGAATCAAGCATAAAAATTCTATAGATGATAAAATTGTTTTGTTTTATTATTCTTAAAAACTTTTAAAGTTATTTTTATTATTATTATTACATTTGTATTTCAGTTCTCGAAGTAATTCTACAGAAGATGGTAAATCTACAAGGAGAATGAACAATCAAGGGAATCCCTCCAAAACAAAATCTAGAAGTAGAAGCCCAAGAAAATTTTCCAAAGCCAAATCAAGGAGCAGAAGTTCAAGAAATTATTCTAAAATAAAATCAAAGAGTAAAAGTCCAGAAAACCCCCCCAAGTTAAAATCGATGAGTAAAAGCCCAATAAATATTTATCAAGAGGAGACAATCGATCAAGAGGTCACGATTAATCAAGAGGAGACGATCGATCAAGAGGTCACGATTAATCAAGAGGAGACGATCGATCAAGAGGTCACGATTAATCAA
>JAIUND010004222.1:0-12704 GCA_034699125.1 Gisinianus flammeolus | reverse complement strand
GTCCCATACACCCTGTCTGGTCGCTTGACTCGCTTGTTCATAAACTCGCTTATCTCGCTAAACCAAATGACACAACTAATATATATATATATATATATATAATCATGGACCAATGATTGCGCGTGCGCACACATTCAAAAAAAGAGCGGGGAATTCAAAATATCGAAAAAATAATTATCAAACCGATCACTGAGCGTCCAATTGACGTTCAAGGAGCCCAAAATGTCTTTGACTGGGAGTTCCAGAATGTTCTCGCCGTACTGCGGGAACAACTCACTCAGGACTTTCACCACCAACGTCGCCACAAAACTCTAACCGTATACAAAAAAGCCAACAAAAGAAATTAAACAAAATTTAAATCCACATTCCTAATTCTTTTTTGAAGGCGAGGCGGGAAACTTTGTTTTATATATTTTGAAAAATGTTTATTGTACATATCTGCATAGGATTACTTTTGAAATGGATCCAATTGGGAATTTTGTATGAGTATTGGCGCTTGAGTCCGCCTCAAGATCCCGGTAGCCAAATCCACGAAAGTACTGGGAAAACTGCCCAGCGGGAGAATTCAATTGAATCACGCTCAAGCCGAGACCCACGGCTTTCCCACGCGGCAAAATCGTTGTCTCCACCAAATTCTGGACGAAATCCTGGAAGTCTGTGTCCAGGTCCCGCGGCGGATTCGGATTCGAACCCTCATCCTCGTCGTAATATTCATCTGGCCAGTCCAAGGGACCAAAGTCCTCTTCTTTTTCTTTCGTCTTCGTCAGCACCTCCTTCTCCACTTCATTTCCCTTCACAATCTTCTCCCAATAGTTCTCCACCACATCACTGTCATCAACGGGCACATCATCCTCCGAGATCTCACAGGAAATCAGGTTGGACAAGGATAAAACTCCAAATAATAATGCTATTGCAATGACAAAAATCCCGCGCATATTTGAATTATTATTTGTGGCTCGGGAAAATATTTGTTTAAAACTCTTTTTTGTTTTAGCTTAATTTAAAGGACGGCCATTTCTGTAATAGGAAAAATGGAGTAAAAGCGAGGACTTGTTTTTTTTCGTATATACTTTATGCAAGAATCAAAGCCGAGTGGTTCGAATTTGATATTTGATTGTATAAAATGTAATCACAGTACGTACAAACTCCCCTTCGTAAAAATAACAAATCCTTATGTCAACTGTCAACTTTGTTATGTTGATTGATGGCTTAATGACTCAGCTGCGGGTGTAAAAAACAACCATGTACAACTATATACGTCAGAATGACACCAATTTGATTTACTATATAAGCTATATATACAATCGAAATGTGTGGACAAGGACGAGAAATTCCACGAGATTTTGGTGGACAAACAGCTGCACAGATATATATAAACATAATAATGTGTATGTTGAGGATGATGAACAATGGACATTGAGCTGTTATTGCCCTGTCTGATAGCTTTGAACAAAACATGGGGGCGACGCGATAAAAAAATATGAGTGTGTGGTAAATATGTTGACTTTCATTTTCAAAACCTGAGGTGGATTTGGATTTGGATTTAGATTTCCCGCTCCCTCATTTCTTATTGCCATTGTCCTGGTCTCTGTCTTTTTGAGTCCTTCAGATTTCTGGCTCAAGTTTACCACTTGGGTATATTTAATTAATTAAAATGAAATTCATTCATTGGGGGGAGGGGGCAAAACTGACCAGCAAAGTTTTTTCCTTGTGTATATATATATAGAAAATAAAAAAAAGGAAAGCCTCACAAAAATTACATTAAATATTTTGAGATCATTTGAAATCAGAAGGAATTATCCTTCATTTCGTATATGGATTTGGGCAATTTGACCAAAGCAATTTTGTAAACCTGTTTTTTGATTCCTTGAAAATATGCCGATGGTAAAAATAATTGGGCAATGTGGGACAAAAATGAACGCCGCAAAAGGAAATAAGAAACAGGGCAGTATAGTGATGTCAGTTGAGCGCTGACACGTTAATTCCATTTGTATATAGTATATTATACAGTGTGACAAAATTATTTATGGACGTTTCTTATGACAGAATTTACCGATGGTTGTTTTACATGTGAATACATATTAAGCTTAATAATAAATAATTTTGTCACACTGTTTAAAAGTGACACAGAAACTCACAAAAAAAAAGAGATGGTCAGTTTTGCCCCAATCGGAAAGTCGGGAAAGTCAATCACAATTAATTAATATCAATATCAATCAATCAGTTGAATTATTAGGCGACAATACAATGGAGTCATTTTGATTCAATTTGATGTAATAATGTGTCTAAAAATGAAATGGCATTATAAATTTTGGTCTTGCAAAATGGACGAGAGATTCACAATCACAAAAATCAACTTATAAACGGCTTCCAAACTGTGTTTTTTGCTGTGGTCACTTTTTCCCCGTCTTCGTCTACGGTGGAATTTTTTTCAAAGGTATAGGTACATGAAGAATTTCTCATATCATGTATACATATAATTTATATGATATAAAATATATTCAAAGGGGGAGAATTCGGAATTCACCATATATACTTACAGTTGATTCACTTCTAAATTAGTTTTTCGTGAATTTATTGGCTCCGCCCACGGAAAAAGTTTTTCCTTGCAGAGCTCCTTGCTGTATACATAAGTGCAAATGGAATCTCGCCATCTTGTGCCATCTTTTCCCACTTGAAATAAATCACAAAAAAATAATTTAGAAGTGAATCAACTGTAAGTATATATGGATGATTTCATTTCATTCCAAATGTCCGCAAATCGCTGCAAACTGAATTTATTCTATATACATGTAAATAAATCTGTGTACTTTTCTTCGGGGTGTGTGATTTTTTGATAAAATAAAAAAGCCAATATGTGGGATTCTTTTATTTTTCGATTAAAACAAAAACGGCACAATTTATCGTATACACAAACACAGTAGGAGGAAAAATAAATCAGACTATTAGGTATCGGAACAAGAATTATATTTTCAAATTTTCTTTTTTAAAAAAAAAAAAAAAACAATGCGTTGACAGTCATGAATGTAAGAGTCGTTTGTGATGGGGACTGAAATGGGAGCACACAGCTTAACCGTAGAATCCACCGAACCCACGACCGAATCCTCCATATCCTGAAAAAAACACAAATACAAAAACAATTGAGTCAATTAGAGTTCTCCAAAATTCATTGAACAAAATCACTGAAAATCCTCTCAGTTTCTAGAAATACAAATATACCTACGACTTTAGTGTCTAGAAATTTACCTCCATAACCTCGACCATATCCGAGTCCGAGTCCATACCCGCCATATCCAAATCCACGGCCATAACCTAAAAATAAAAAACAAAAAACAATTCAAAAAAAGTCAATTAGTTCTGGGAAAATTCGAAAATCCGAAAATTCAAAAAAAAAAAACAAATCATTGAAAATGCTCGTACTTTTTGCCCAAAAAACAAATGAACAAAATCGTATCTATCTATGTACCTCCATATCCTCCTAAACCACCATATCCAAGTCCTCCAAATCCACGACCGTATCCTCCATAACCACCTATAAAAACAGTCAAATCAATCACTTAAGACAATTCAATTAATTCCCAGGGAAAAGCACTGTCAAAATTTCCAAAATATCTAAAAAATTGAACTGTGGAAATCCAAAATCCAATAGAAATCCGAGTGGAAAGTTGGTTGAGAAATTATTACCATATCCGCCGCCGAATCCTGAAAACCCCCCAAAAAAAAGAATAAATTAGAGCTTTGCGGGGTTAATTGAATTTTGAATTGAGTGTCCACAAATTTCCAAAGGTCCATAAATCCCCAAATTTTTGCAATATATTAATTGTCATGGGAAATGTGTGAGGTGAGAGAGAAAATGAAATGTGTGTGTGTGTGTATATGCATGGGCTCGAGTTTCTTTACCTCCATATCCGAGACCACCGTACAGATTCCCTTCAGCTGTCTCCAAATTTTCCTCCTTCTTCTCGGCAACTTCTTGGGCGGCGACAGCCAACGCGATGCAAGCGAAGAGAGCGACTAAAGCCTATACATTTAAAAGAAGAAGAAGAGGAAACACACAAACAGAAACAGAAAAATCGGAGTATTAGTTTTTGCATGGTTAACGGGAAAAGGAATGAGGCAGTAAAAGTACAGATTATATATAGTTTTTTTCAAAAGATACTCAAAACTGATTGTGAATTCACAGGAAAACCGATTGAACAAAAACCAAAAAAATGAAAAAAGAATTGAAATTTTGAAAATGGTGAACTATATATATACTTACAATGGTCTTGGACATATTGTTGGATTTCTCGGATTGATTGAGTAGAGCAAAATTGAGAGATTTATATAGTGTATTAGTGTGTATAGTTGGAGTGTGTGGAGCTCAAATGTTTGTGATGTCTGACTGGAGTTGGAGTGGACTTTATATATCTATACGATTTTGTGGGGGGGAGAAGGGCACACAGAGTCACAGCGTCCGTCCTCCATTTAATTTGTTGGTTGTTCCTGTTGTACGTAAGCGCAAACACACATTTTACACATATTTTACCGCATACCCATTCACCTTTGCCTTCGCCTTCATTCGCAATATATATGTACGAATAAACGAACGAACGAACGAACGAACGACGGGATTGTTCTCAAAACAAAACAAAACACACACACACACAAAGCAAAAAAAACTGGTTGCACCTGATTATATTAAAAATACGTGTGTGATTGTGATGGTGT
The DNA here is from genome assembly GCA_034699125.1 of Gisinianus flammeolus. Taxonomy (NCBI): domain Eukaryota; kingdom Metazoa; phylum Arthropoda; class Collembola; order Symphypleona; family Katiannidae; genus Gisinianus; species Gisinianus flammeolus. Next base: position 7,994 of record JAIUND010004222.1, on the reverse strand, counting down.
TGATGTTTGGTGTGGACGGTTGAGGAAAGTCCTCAAATGATATGATATTATTTAATGTATAAAAGTGGTAATCGTAATACCAATGTCTCAAGTCATTGTACAAATGATAGGAAAACGTATAAAACAGAGAGAGAGAGAGAGAGAGAGATTGATATTGAATGCCAGGTACGATGGAAGTATTACGTTACTTTACTGCTTTACTCCACTAGTTACGTATTTGTTGCTCTAATCACACTCCTCTTACTCTCATTTCCTATTGCATAGGTATACTTATTATATATCCCACATTTCCCCTATTCATTGTCATGTCAGTGAATAGTATTCACTATTCACTATATGTACATATTCACTATCAAAATCAAAGCCATCCACATTTGTATACGCGAGGAAAAAAAGGAACGAAAATATTACGTCCTCTGAGCAACTCATTATCACAGCGTCAGATCAGAGTGGAAATATATGTATTACCTATACAGTACAAAAACAAAAAACGTACATACATAATACATAGGTACATATTACAAACAGTACAAACACAAAAGACATGTGTATACAATCAGTACAATGAAATAGGAATTAAGGATAAGGATAAGACAGAGAGAGAGAGGGGTACCTATATATACTTTACTTTTACTTACCTACGCAATGCATGTGGATCATGACAAGAGCCAAGATCCACAGTGCGGTCTATATATATATGAGGTAGACCGGCAGAAAAGGGGCCAGATGAGCAAAACCACTTTTTTGCATATTTATGGACAACAGAACATGGAGAATATTTTAGGACAAGTTTAAACCATTTTTACTGACTAAAAGTAATTTAAAATTGTCGTTAAACTTGTCCAAAAATTCTAAATTAAAGTAAACCGATGATTTGTGTTTTTGCTCTTAAATTTAAAATCATTGAGAAACTAATTTACGCGCCAAACAGCCGAGAATATTCAAGGCGCTATAACTCTAAAACTACGTATGCTCATCTGGCCCCTTTTCTTACGGTCCTCTCCATATACAAACAGTCACAACAATCCACATTCCCCAAGTACAAGTACAAGTACACACAGACAATACCAAAATACAGTACAGTGTGTGTGTACCTCCATTCTAAACATACTAGTATAAATCTATTGTGTATCTCTCTCTCTCTCGCACTTGGTTTTTGTTGTGCGGTGTTGAGTGCGTGTGTGTTTGTGTATATGGTGTCAGTGTCCAAGTGAAACGGTGGCCACACGATACATACATGTATTCGTCCTCAGTCCACACACTCCACACAGGATTGATTGCACTCCACATCACATATGAATATCTTATGAATAATATGACTATGGTACGACCTACACGTTGATACCAATACCAAATAGGTACAAATACCAACATCAACATCTCAACATCAACTCCTGTTCCGCTCGTGTCTCCAATTATTACATGTTGTTCTTATTCGTAGGTATATGCATGTACATACTTCCTTCTTGTTCCCTCACTTGTGTTCCCGTACTTTAAACATGTTAACATGTATGCCCATTTTTTTGTCCGTATATATATTATGCATTGTGTTTTTTTTGAACTCCTCACACTCTGATTATCAATTTTCAATTTCAATTCATTTCAAACTGCAACCCGTACATACTTACGATACTAATAGTATACACATATGTACAGATAATTTGTAATTTACCATATTGATTTGAGCACTCTTTATATTTTTGGTTCCATATTCAATATCCACTCGCGTCGCCATGTCGTCGATTTGTCATTGCGTGTGTGTGTGTGTGTGTATACCTATATATTTGTAAATGATTATTACCCCAAAATATCTGTATTTAGGACTAATAAGAACTTTGTCATTACATTAGATAAGTAGTTAAGTATATAGATGAGAGTGAGTCGAGATGGGAGCAGGCTCATAGAAAAAACAGATCGTTACCACACACACTTGCACACAATCGCAAAGTCGATGTTGTTTCTTAAACAACAATCAACAAAGTCAGATATAAATCAATATATAGGTAATGAAAAAAAATAAAAAGCAATACATCCACGTATAGATTATAGATCCATGCAGCAATGTCTCGTCATTTCATTTTCTTTGCAAGTTTTCACATTGACACAGTTTTTGTCTGTGTGAACTTGAACTTGATATCGTACATTTCTGACGATAGGGATTTGAATTTGAGTCACTTGTATAAATTGTTTGGACAAACGGTCAACTCCGAGCCTTAAAAATGGGTATATAACTTTCTAATTCTGATTGTCCATGAAAAATTATAGCTCTGTGTGGCTCCCACACAGTTCCAGTCCGAATCAGAATCAGAATCAGAATCCGAATCCGAATCCGTCTAAGCACCGAGCGTTCCTTATGCGACAGTTTCAAATGTTGGGGGGGCGGGAACAATACTCGAGGAGACGACGCGGGAGGAGATTTCGGAGGTGATTCAATTCAGGAGTTGGAGGCGGAGGCAGAGTCACAGATGTGGGAGAGCCAATGAGCATGGAGAATCGATTCAATGCCCCCGTGATCGTGATCGTGAACGCCCTGTGGAGTCTCTTCATTTCATAAGCATTTCAAAGAACCAAGGTCATTCCAACGGAATGACCCGCAATTAGCAGAGCTCAATTGGCTCATCAGATTTCAGAGTAATATAAACCCGGGTGAATTTGGGTCAAATCGGGCTCACATTATATTTGTACGAACGACCCATAAACAAACGAAACAAGAACAATATTGTATATCGTCGGCTAACATGCAAAAAACCTCGTAACTTTTTTTGGCCCCAGACGATGGATTTTGTTCTACACACATTAGAGTTTATATATACGGACGGGTCGATAAATTCATCGTCCGGGGCCAAGAAAAGTTACGAGCTTTTGCATGTTAGCCGACGATATGCAAATTTACACGATCGTGACACAATTGGATGGGTGAACCTCACGATCCTGGCCGTTGTATTCCCAGCTATATATATATATGCATGGTGGGAGTTTAGTGGCGCCATATGAATTATATACACAAATAGGGAGAAAAAACATTAGGATTAGTGTGAAAAGTCACAAAGGGAGAAGGAACATACTGCATATACTGGACATTTGAAATTAGAATGAGAGTTTTGAAGGGACTCCATACAGCAAAAGAGAAAACCAACATTTTTTTGTTTGCCTTATAATGTAATCCCTTCCTCGAACATCCCAAACTCACATTGCATTCCCATTCACACAGGTAAATCAAATCCCACATACACAAAAGGATTTCTGTCCTCTCTCTTATATTCCAACAAATGAAAAGGGACGAATATAGAAAATGAATGCTTATTAGTACTTATATATATGTATATTTCACAGGTAAATGCGTGTTCCTGGAATATATATACAGAGAGGCTTGAAATAGAAATATAAATAGACATATATAGCAAAGCACAGCACAGTCCACTATTGATTTACGGAGCTTAAAAATAAATGGAGAGCCTTCAGCCTTGAAGTTTTCAAAAGCTGTATGGACTTATTATATCGACTATACATATATATATATATATATATACAAATCTGGAAAATCCCCGTTCAACTATATACATATCTATATATACACACAGCTACATTCTTCAAAGGGAATCTCACAGTTCCCCATTTCACATTCACAATAATTCCTAAGCTCGAACCGAACAGTCGACTGAATTTGAGTCTGTGAATCTGTGATCGTGCGTATATATATTTCTCCACTCCTTTTTATATAGTGAATTCTGAGCTTCGTCTTCACATCCTCAGCACAGAAATGTAAGGACAATTTACAATTACAATTTCATTGTTGAGTCAAATTCAATTTCAACTTTTGTTTTTGTTTTTTTGTGTGCTTCGGAGATTTTGGAGGAAATTATTACGTACTTGTGTATTTTGATTAATAATTCTTTGAATTACTCTTTTTCGTTTCAGTTGTCCGTGTGTAATATATCTATTATATAAAAAACGCGGTTAATAAAGAATTCAAGTTTTGTGGTCAAAGGGGAGATCCACACAGAAAAATATGGAAATTCCGATTCAATCAAAACCCATGAGCAAACCAACCCAGAAGCAATCCCAAGAGGATTTGGATTTTTTCAAGTTTCTCATTGGAGCGGAGGAGCCGGAATTATTAGCGGAAACGGAAATGGGAGGAAATCATCGTCGGAACCGGAAATCCCGTGCTCAAACGTTGTTGAGGGAAAAAATCCTTGGGAAATATTCAATCAATAATATTAATCAATTCTTCAATCATCCGTCCGGACGTCCCTCAAAAGTCATCAATCAAATGGAAATGGAAATGGATTTTTCCATTCACAACAACACAATCAAAAGGACCGTCAACAATGTAGTGAATGACAATGAGGAGGACGACGACGATGACGTTCTCATTTTGAAAGAAATCCCTGCGAGATCAAATGAAATTCGGGCTCTGAATTCAAACGCAATAATAATGAATCCCGAGGATTTCCCTCTAATTTCTTCACCCAATCCCAATAAATATCACAGTCAGCAGAATCCATCTCTGTATTCCTCATTCCCGCCAAACCACCACAATTTGAATTTGAATTCGAATTTAAATGGGGTGGAGAGTCGGAAGAGGAAATGGAGCGAGATGGAAAACAACGTCACTCGGATCCATCACAATATTATGGACAGTGATTGTGACAAGGAGAGAAGTAGTTGTATTAGAGAATTTGAATACTGGGACTCCTCCGTCAATTCTTCATCCTGTGTCTTGTTCTCCTGTGAGTTTTGCGAGTGGAGATTTGACCACCCACAAACTCTGACGGCGCATCAATTGGAGGATCATCGGACGCGAGTCAATGAGGATGCTCAATGGTGTTTACTCTGTGGTGAGAAATACTTTTCGGATCTCGACCTCAAATTCCATATGCGGACCGCTCACAATCATCACGGCTTCTGCTGATTCTACTGATTGCATTGGATTGGAGTCTCAGCAGACTTTCTTCCCGCCATCCGAAATATTCAAAATTCAAAACATCCATTGCACGTTCGGTTTCCACACTTGTCCACACACATTGTCAATTGTCAAATGTCAAGTCACAATATTTTTACCTAATAAAATATCTCGAGCTTCGTAATAATAATAATAATAAAACAATTAATGCTAATAATAATAAAATGTTTAAAGAAATGAATCAAAATTATGATTTTCTATTTTTGAAAACGAAAAATAAATTAAACGTTCTCGCATAAAGTTAAAGTTTAAATGGTTCAAAAGGAATTGTTTTTAATTTTTTTAATCATTTTGTTAATCATTTATTTAATAATTTTTTATCATTTATTTAATCATTTATTTAATCCTTTTTTAATCATTTATTTAAGCCTTTTCTTATCATTTATTTAATCTTTTTTTGTCATTTATTTAATCATTTATTTAATCACTTTTTATCATTTATTTAATCATCGAAAAGGAAAACTGGAACTGCGCTCCATTTCAGAGGTTTCTCCTGTGGTTTCCTACTGGCTCTAAAACGCTGAGGAGGACCACGTGGCTTTTATAAGATCCGCCCCTTTCTCTCCGAGCATTATGGCAGGTAAATTTGTATTGGCATTGGTCACATGAGGGAACACACTGCAATCCACCACGCGAAGCCTTTTGACGCCCTTGACCTTCAAATTCCTCGAGTCCACGACCGTTCCATCCGCATTTTTCCCCATTTTGCAGGTGCTCGAGAAATGCCAGCCACTTCCCGACCAATTCCTCAAGTAGCATTTCCAATAGTCATCATCTGAGGATGACGATGACGAAGAGTTCTCATGGCCACGGCCTTGACCTTGACCTTGACATCCGGGAAAGGGAGTGGACGTGAGACGCGCTTGAATGTTCTTCATCGTCTTGGACTCTCGGATGAGTTTGTTCACGAATTGGATCCCTTCCAAGACGGCTTGGGCATCTTGACTGTTTGCCAGATAATCCGGATCGATACGGAGCCCCACGGAGGGGTCTTTACTGACAAAACTGACGCGTCCACTTGAGTGAGGGCGCGTGTGGAAGAGCTCAATGAAAAACACGTCCTTCCCCACGTCTGTCCTCAAGTACTTCTCCAGATTGTCATTGTTGTTCGGGATATTGTAGTTTTGGTTCCAAATCTGGATCTGTTCGGAACTCAAATTTATGGGAGACAACAGGAGGAGAATGTCTGGCCAATCGGAGGTGGCGAAGGAACTTGCAATCAAAGCCCCACTCGAAATCCCACTGTAACTGAACACACCTTCACAAATAACAGTTCAAAAAAATCCCGGTATTGAATTGAATTGAATGTCGAATGTCAAATGTCAAATTTGACCTTTGACCGTTAGTGTTGAATTGTGTGAGTTTGTGAGTCCCCCCCCCCATACCTGTTCCGTTATTGATAAAATGCTGGAGGGCGGATTCATTTATGGTGTCCTCCAGATTCGGTTGGGTGGTGCGGCTTTTGTTGAAGAGGAAAGGGCCAAGGACCGTCGTGAAATGATCATCCAGGGTTTGACCAACTGGAGAATCCACTCGACACGGAATTCCAAGGGCCTCCAAGTCCTTTTTGGGTCCAATTCCGGAAAGCATCAATAGCTGCGGTGTTCCAATAGCCCCGCTACTCAAGATCACTTCCTTGGACGCTCGATAGTGAACACCGACCGCCGAGAGCTCCTCATTCAGTTCAATCTACATATGTACATACATGCAAAAATACGGATACATAAATATAGTACACATATAACAATCCCCATCCGGCTATTTGAATTTGAATTTGAATAAGGATTTTTCCCGCATTTTGTATTGGGCATAGTATAGATGAATGAGATGAGTAATAAGTACATATCGTCTGTTAAGTTCACAAACGAACTATAACGATTTTCCTTAATTTGCGGAAATGCGACTATACTGCGTCCGTCTTTGTGGGTAAAATTGTGAAAAAATTCAGGGTGACAGAAAAGGTCATGGCAGACAATCATGTCGAAGGACCCAAAGATCCATCTCCAGCCGTTTGACCTTTGGAGCAGGTCAACGGAATTAAGGAAAATAATTATAGTTCCTTTGTGAACTTAACAGACGATATATACTTTGGTGGCCAATGAGTAGATTTCAATGAAGAGATTCTTCCGATACAGAATCGGGTAAATGTAGGCGCGATGTGTGGAACTTCGAGTTCCATCTTTTTTCGTCTCCACCACCGGGAAAAAACCTACAACAAAAAAACAATCCCAACAACACAGGAACACAGCAATTATAAATGTTCAAAAAAATTCGATTCCTTTATATTTAAGTTCCAAATTCCCGCACTTTCCGTTTGCTTGGCATTGGGGTCCTTAATTTGAAAGCCAAGCTCCTCCCCCGCATCCAACCATTCCCGTGTTAATGGTGTAAAAGACGGCGGCTGGATATTCATTGGACCCGAACTTCCGTGAAATTGATCTATAGGTATTATGTACATATACACAAAACAAACGAATAACCAAACCACAGGCCACACAGACACAGCATTACAATTAAACAAGGATTAATTCTGTTGGCAAATTGAGGTCAAATTTGAAAATCCCGCGTTTTTTTTATGCACATGTAAATGTAGATGTAGATGCATGAATGATGTTTATGTTTTTACCGCTTGGGAAGGGCCCGCGGTAGTTTTCCAGTTTCTTAAAATATGGGAGGAGATTGGCATACGTCCATTGAGCATCCCCCGTCCTCCTCGCCCAATCATCGTAGTCGTTGGGATTCCCGCGCATGGCCATCATCGTATTCAACATGCTCCCACCCCCAAGTCCCCGCCCCCGATTGATCGTCGTCATCTGTATTACCGCGCGTGAACACACAAAGCAAAACATTTGGGGGAACTATATATCATCTGTTAAGTTCAAAAACGAACTATAATTCTTTTCCTTAATTTCGTTTGACCGGGATTGACCTGTTCTGGAGGTCAAAGTATTAGAGATGGAGCTTTGGGTCAAGCGACATTATTGTAGAGCCGGTCATGACAAACAATAATGTCGCTTGACCCAAAGCT
>JAIUND010004221.1:0-12706 GCA_034699125.1 Gisinianus flammeolus | reverse complement strand
CCAATTTGATTCAAATTAATGTGTTAACAAAAAAAATCATAAAGTAGGGAGATGGGTCTGGGGATAGTCTTGGGACTATATCTATATAGGTACATGGATTTTTTTCTAAAGTAGTGTGTTTATGTTTACACTTTTTATCTTTTATTTTTTTTATGTAGTTCAAGTTCATTTTGACACTCGAAAGCGAGTGCCTGATTGACTAATTTTGTCCATTATCCTAATTTTAAAGTAGCATTACATGGGATCAATAGTGTATAGCCGTTTTCTCTTTTTTTTTTGCTTGCTATATAGTATATAAGTATGTACATAGTAGTAAATACGCACTGTTTTGAAATTGTCAGACGTTTATGATAGCAGAAAACAACGGGAAGGAGAGAGAAAATGTGACCGATCGTTTATTTCGTCACCGTCTATGTTGAATCCGTAAAAATGTTTTAGGTATATGTATATTCATTTTCTTATGGAGAGGATTTTACGGGGATTTTTACGATATTTTCGGCGTGTTGGGTTATACCTATATTATTACCAATAGGTTTTTTATCTTCTGTTTTGTGCTTTTTATTGTTTCATCCCAGACTGAAATGAGTCTTGCTTTTGGAGCACAATGAAAATGACTTTAAAAATATCCGTCTGGAGCCCAAATTTGCGTACGCTTAACACCGTCTTAGCCCACATTCAATTTGCATTGGCTAACACGGTGTTCAGCGTAACGAGAATTTGGCTCCTGAGGTCTGACGAGGATAGATCAATAAAAACACTCAAAGGGTGACAGAAGTCGTGAAAAGTCTCGTCGTTCTTTTCTTCAGTTTCCATCTCAAAAGTCGCTAGAAGAATTTCAGCAGCTGTATCTGTATATATGAAGAAATATACTTTTCTATACATAAATCATACATGTAGATTCCATTGTACAAAATTATGTATTATGTCACACATTAAGCAAATACAGATACATACTTGTGTATTGTTTATGAACCTTCAAAGTAATTACAATTATAATGACGTCAACGCTACAGCTATGGCATATGGGCAGTAAAATGTAAATGATAAATGCAGAAGCAGTTGCTAATTATGTACGGATAGGAAAATTGATATTTTTATGTTTAAAACTTAATTTAAACGTCTTCTTTTTTTTTTACTATGCATGCATGTCCTTTTGTGGAATCCCCCGAGTGCAACTTGCAAATATTGTGACGTCAAGCATTGTATATAGTTTTCACGCGGATTTCACGTTTTATAATTATTTTGTAGGAAGTTAGCTGAAGCTATATATAAATATATACAATATATAGTGTCAACTGCTCATTGATTTCGTATATAGCTTCATGAATGAGACACGGAAAGTCACTCGCGCAGTTCATTCTGATGCAATTTCAATCGAATATTGATTAGAACGAACGACGAGTTAATCGTAATCGTATTATTTGATTTGATGTTTGTTTCAATTTCACTGTCTTTAAATGTTCTGTGAACTCTATACTGATGAATAATACCAGCATCAACAGTCATATAGTAATGATAATTATGAGGCGAGCACAATGAGGAACTTTTTATGCTATGTATGTATGTACTACAAGATGGAAGCTTTCTATTCATGTATACGATACATATTTCCAATTTGACAATGATGAGCAACGAACTAATATATATATAGCTAATAATTCCATTGATCCAATTTTTTACTCACTTGTTTGTCCCATTTTACTCTTAATCTGGCCTTTGACCTCTCTCTCTTTCTCTGTATACGAGTACTTCACATCATGTGACATGGGAGATTAATTTACACATACGAGGACTTTACTATCGTAATTAATAATTTATTTATATATAAAATATAGTGTTCTACATATGAATGAGACATCTTTCGCTTTTCATTTCAAAGACGGATTTTTAACTATCCGTCCGCCCGACCACAGTGTATACGTTTTTTATTTTATTACGAGCATAAATATTAAATATGGTTGATATGTAGTAAAGTTTCATTGAATAGACTCGTTCGCAACGTTTTCTTGTCATTTTAACGTTGTCAGTGCATGGCAAGTCGGAAATCTTTTTTTTAAACTCATGAATGAACATAAACGTTTTTAATGTCAACAAATAAAATCAAATCAACCGTTCACGCTTTTTTTTTTTGTAACTACACAAAACGTATATATTTTTTTGAAGAACCCAAAACCTAACCTACGTATAGGCATTTATTGTAAAATGAAATTGTTCATGCAGTATCATGTCTTTTGTTGTCGTCACCATCATCACCGCATCATCTAAAAGATGAAAATGTTTTTTTTTTCGTTTCGTTACTACTCGGATATATATAGTTAGATTTACGCTATTAGATTTTACGTGCATGCGGATGGATGATGATGGAATAAACAAATGTGTGCAGGATTTGAATTCGAAATGCCACTTAAAGTATAGTAAAAATATGTACAAATCACGAGATTTCATTCCAAAGCATGCTTGGTGTATTCTGTGACGTCTTTGTACATGTCGTTTTCATGTCATTACAATTTACATTTCACACAGTGTGTTCTTGTTTATTGTGAAGGAAATCAGTATATTTGTTGTAATTAAATCATTTTTATTTTTACCGATGAGCTCATAAAAGTTCACATATGGAAGTTGCAAAACACGGCAGTATTTGCTGTTGTATATGTAGCTTGAAAATTTATATAGGTAATGATAATTAAAATGAGAAGCAATTGAACAGTTCACCAGTTGTCTTCTCTTTATTTAGCTTTTAATCTCTTGCTCAAACGTGAGGAGTGAAAGATTTCCTCGATGAATTGATACGAGATTTATAAATACAATTTTTGTATGAGTACAAATCCTCTGTACTTTGTCACTCAGGTGTTTCAAAACGATTCTCTACATAGATAAATTTTTTTTTGTACAGAGACTGTCAAAATGTTGACACTTACATGTAACTCTTGTTTTCAATGTTTCGTAAGCAACTGCGAACAACATGTCGATACGAAAATAATACGGACAGACAAATAAAATAATTATTTTTAAATGTGTTAAGTTAAAACCCTTTGCTTTTGTGAATTCCATTGAAGGTTTTTGTACGAAAAATGCCAATGAGTACTGACTGGCCAGTAAGTGACGTCTAGGAATATGAATGCCTAATTGCAGGTTATATATATAGGAAATCATTTACTTTAAAAGCAGTTCATAAAAGTACAAACTAAATCTCTTCACTATTCACATGTATATCAGTATATCAGAAATTACAAAGGATTCAGTTGTTTTTTCCTGAATAATGTGTGTGCATTTGGATTGCGTTTATATATGTATATCAGGAGCATATGCATGATGCGTAACGCATGATGACTTAACATTTCCCACACACACATTTTAAATTGTAACACTTTTTTGATGTGAGGAGAGTTGGCAAAAGTCTCAATAGAATGAACTAATTTTTTGTGTGCAATTTAAATGATAATTTTAGTTTATCAGAGTAGTATTAGGATGCTCGCATGAAATAGTAAGATAGATATGCATATTAAAAAATCGTCAGAGTTCATATAGAGCAGTTGTGTGTACTTTACTGCCATTATTTGACGTACAGCGTGTACAGACTACAGACCCACTTGAACAAAAAATGAAAGAAAACGACAGAAAAATACAAGATGTGAGAAGAAAGGACGTGAACGCTGATTTGAAGCGTTTAAAGTTTTAAACCTTACTGTCGAATAATACAAAACACAATTCGACATTCGACATTGGCTGTATCATTATCACCATTATATTATATTCCTGCAGTCATTATATACTGCTTGTTTTCTTTTGAAAATTTTCATATATAGACTTTTTAGATATCAAAGTCAAAGAAGGGATGCTGGTGAATGTTGACTGTATATTACTGTATAGAATATGTTTTACAATGTAGAGAGAGAGAGAGAGAATGAGAGAGAATCAAAACTCAAAGAGAAAGAGATTCGAAATTCGAAGGGAATTTATACTTAGAGTATATATAACATACTCTAAGTGTACATATGTTATGTACACTCTAAGAATTTAAAAGATAAGAAAAAAAGTGTGTAAGAATATAAGAAGAAAGAAAGAATAAGCAAATCATTTCATGGTCGTAACCAAACCAATATAATAACTCTTTGGCTTTGGCTCTGACTCTGGCCATTTTTTTATAATCGTTGATTATACTTGCATTATTATTTGGAAAAAAATGTAGTCATAATAAAATGGTATAAGGACATTTTAATATAGTTTTGAATTTTATACATACCTTATTACACGTATTTAGAGTTTTTAAATTGTCCATTGTGAATATTTAGAGTTTTTTTTTTTTTTCATTCTATTTTTACATTGAGAAAAAGTGCGTATCACAGGATAATGATAGAGAGATGTGGAGAACAAGCCAAAAAAACAAAAAAAAGCTACAGGCCACAGTTCCACAGCTCTTTTAAAGCTCAGTAGCTCAGAGAGAAGCACAAGTTATAAAATAAAAGCGCTGAAGGTGCGTGCTGTCGAGCACGTAAGCGTTTCTGACATTACAAAGTACGTATGCATGTTATTGTACTTACGAGCATTTGGAATACTCCGAGATTATATATATTATATATATTAATAATATATATTATATATATTATATAAAACATTGAAGGATAGTTAATGTTGAATGTGGCTACAAGATGATGGTCGTTTTCGTTTTAGCATGATACATTTGAATGGAAAGCGCATCATGTACATAGTGGAGGCCTTATGTCTTTGCATACATACATCATGACATATACATAATATCGTAATATAATCTATGGTTTTTATTTCACATCTTTTAACCTCTTCTTACGTCCGTGTAGACTGCAGGGACTATAGTATGTATGTATATATATATATATACGGATGAATGGTCCATGGCTTGGGCTCAAAGCCAAAATGAAAACCCCAAACTGAAAGTGTGTGTAAGTACGTGTGTCGTCGTGTGTGTACATGATTCGTTGAGAGCACACAGTTAAATGTGAAATGGGAAAATCGTCTATTCGTATTCGTACATGGATTATGAATATTTCCAGCGTGTGACTAGGTTGGTCATCGCATTTTCAGTGTTTTGTGCATGAAATTCAAATTCATCATGTGTGTGTGAGGATGAGGATGTTCTCTTTTGGATTATTCTCTTCTGTAGACTTTTGGATTATTTTTATATGTGATATGGGTAAAATGGCGAGAGTAAATATGAGCACTGGAAGTAACTAATGTCCTAATGTCTATACTCACGTGAGGGAAGCAAAAGTTTTCGTCGTATAGTCGAGAGTTAGTTGTATCGTTCACTTTTTGTCCATCATCATATTATATTATTATGTTACATTCATGATCAGTTAAATCCTTCAAAATATTCCACCGGAAAGAGACGAGACAAGCCTCGCGTGGTATACAAGGAACACAGTACAGAAAATGAATGGATTCGTGTTCGATTTGTAAGGAAACAGACAAAGTCAGGGAATACAGCAAACGGGGGAATTAGTGAAAAAATAATATTATATTTTTTATTAGTTTTTCTTGAGCATCATTTAAAATGAAATTGATTGAATTAAAGCTGATTCAATCATGTCCTAGTTCACTTCCAATTTTAAACCAATTTGTACATCCCATGTACAATTTCATTTCCAATCAAATTTTATTTTCGGGCAAAAGATCAACGTTTTTTTTTGTTTTTTTTTAGTCTGTTGTTGTTGTTGTGGAGTTGAAAATACCCATTCGAGTTTTTCATTCTACTTTTTTCCATAATATAGGTATTAGGTATACTTTTATCTTTTGCCTGTCTCTGTCTCTACGCACTTTATGCGATGGTTTTTGGTTTTGGTTGTTGTTGTTGTATATAGTTTGTCTGGTCCTTTTTTTCTGTTTTTTTTTTGTTCTTGTTCGAGTTTCATCAAGTCGAAAAACAGAAAAAAAACAAAAAGAATTGGAAGGGAAATTACGTACGTGCGTTGGTCTTCCTCTGAACTGACTGTGTATTTTGATGTTATCACTCCTTCCATTTCCCTCTGTGTTCTTTGCCTTCAAATTTCACATGATCCTTTATATATATATATGTATGTGTCTCTTTCTAGTTTGTTCTTTCGTCTATACAAACGAAAACACAATTCACTATTCTAAAATTGTTATCAAGAATCTAGGGAAAAAGTAAATATATATAATAATACCTATGGATACACAATATATATGTACATTCACACTGCATAGAGAATATAAAATCATGGAATTGGTAGAGGAGAGAAAATGGAATATACCTGAAACAGGATTAGATTTTTTTAAATATCGATATTCTAATCGTATATGGTTTTTTTTTGTTTTTCGTCTTCACTTTTCATTTTTCATTTCAGTTTGTAGAGTGAGCTCACGATGAAGTCGTCTTCTTTTTAGTACTTTACGGGACTACTCTTAGATGTATAAATGTTTGCATCATGTTACAAAGTGCATCTCTCATCTCTCTCATATAGCAAAAAAAAAAAAAAAGAATATAAAATAAATCGTTCTTTTTCATTCTACATCACGAACACGAACTTCTTTTTCCTCGTTTTATTCTCCCTCGTATATGTACGATAAGCAATGGGAATACATAGGAGTATGCTTTGGTTGTAAAATAAACATAATCGACAATCTGCAACTTGAATCTACAACAAAATCCACTGCATGCATTCATATTTGTTACCTGTGATTCTTCTCTGGATTTACATTGATGTTATTACAAAAAAAAAGTTGTCAGTTAAGTGAGGCCACGTACGAGGATTTTTCACATGTACTTTCTGGCATTCTACAAATTGAGAATACTCCATCACGACATTATGCATTATTAGTTATTAGGTATATATTACTTTGACTTTTAACTGCCGTATACTGTTTTCTTAATCAAGAGGGTGTTTTTGTAGTTATGCACTGAGGGGGCAAATATTCATGTAGGAAAACAATGGATTTCTAATTTGAGAGTATAATTATGTAATGGTTTAAATGGGATGAGTATAGCATCATTATTATCGGGAACAGAAAATAGATTTGATATTTTGGTTGAGTGAGCAAATGCAAGGATGTTCAGTATATGTTCACGTATTCAAGTCAGTAGTGAAGTGATGGTGGGTAATCGTCATGATTTCCCCATGAGACTCTTGTGTGTGTGTGTCGCATAATATTATGTACGTGTATGTAATAGTATTAGTGTTTAACTTTTAAATATGAAGTTGTGGATAACAAAACCCGCCGCATACCATTATCTAGAAGTCGAGATATTCGAGTTTAAATGTCGAGCACAATTTAACAGCGACACGCGCGCGTATAAGATCCGTTTGAATGAAACGGTTTCATTGAATTTCGGAGAGATTTCCTTGAACTCTGCTTTCATTATACAATTTTGAGTGAGTCCTCTAGCAGCCATTTCATCAACGTTGTTTTCCACTTTGGCCACTCACTCCTCCAAAAACCTCTTTAATTAAAACTTAATTAAAATTAAGTATTTGCAATTTTTTTTACAAATTTCTTACTTTTCCTATAAAAATAGCCCATGTTTTCCTATTTACATATTAATATGCAAAAAAGTGAAAAGTGGTATGCGGCGGGTTTTGTTATCCACAACTTCATATATATAAAAGACTCTTTGTTTCTCTTGTAAATTTTGCCTTTGCCACTTTGCCCTATATCGGCTATATCTCGCGTATACATTATATAACTAAATATTTACATACATCCATACTCGCTGTACATATGTACTTATGTATGTATGTATAGTATGTTTTTTTTTGGTCTATCTGTGTAAATTTTGGGGTATATGCGTATGCTAGCGACTATACATTCACTAAGTACATATGTACATAGTATGGAGCCAGGAAAGCAAAAGGCAGATAAATCCTCTGGGTGTAACCAATTCGACTTGATCAACTCCAGCTGGTTACTGGTTGAGAGAGAGAGAGAGAGAGAGAGAGTTCCTCCAGCCAAATCCACAAAGGCAAAAGCAAATTTCCACATAGCAACAGCCGATACCGATACGGAGCTCCGTTGCTGATATTCTCTCCTCTCTCTCTCCAACCCACAAACAGAGAACCAAGAGAAAAGCTAAAGACTCACACATATACATACACATACACATTACACACACACTTTTTACATTCAATATTCCTGTGCATGCTGTACACAGACATATGTATCTATATAAAACAAAATGCATTATGTATCTGTGTGCGACTCTGTACGTGATATTATTTATAGTTTCTTCTTCTCAAAGGATGTTTTGTATTCTGCATGTTCTCCCACAAACTCAAACACATATGTACATACACTGTATAGTACATGTATGTACTGTATACAAGTGAGAATATGAATATAAGCAAGTATTAAGTATATGTGCATATGTAATAATATGTATATCTATATAGTACTACATATATTATCTATGTAGGATATGAAGCGAACAGAGTCTTTGGTTGTAATTTCTAATGTTGGCATTGCGTTCTTGGTTCTGGTTGACGATCAAATTATGATGATGATGATGATGGTAACTGAAGCACTCGAGTTGTCAGTTGTGTTCTTGACGTTGTAGCTGTTCTAAGTTGTTCAAGTCCAAGTCCAAGAGCAATTTTATAATGAACAAAGAAAATAGAAAATAGAATTCAGTTCATGATAAAATAATTACAAAATTTATCGTAGAGAAAATGAGGGAGAGAGAGAGAAAGAAAGAAAGACGCATCCTCAAAGGAAACGAGTCATTCGAGTTTGAGCTCCCACACACACACACACATATATATACAAACACACAAACTGCGGATCTTCCGCAAATACACACAATAAAACTGTAATTTACTTTTTGAAAAACAATCATAATAATGATGATAATACATTTGGTTTCCTTTGTCTAATTGCAACTGCATGTGTGTACTCTGTGTACGTTTGACCAAAGCAGCAGTATTTTATAGTATGATAATGATAATTTCAATCTAGCTATAATATAGCTATATAATACACTCGTCAATGATGTGTACGCAGTCGCTGTCTGATATGAAGAAATGCTATAGTATATATCTAGTGGAGAGAGGTTGTGCTGGATATGTATGCTAATTTATGTTTAGACTCTCATATTCTGCCCAGTGTAAGTACATATGTATTCATGTACTATGTAGTGTAATTTCTTCTTGACTTTCAACGTTGACTTTGACCTCTGACTTTGAACAAAAAGAAATTCTGATCACCTTTGCTCCATCGTCAATCATCGATCATCCTGAAGGCATTATAATTATTAATCCACCATTCACCGTATATACCGTGTGTACTAGTACTTGTTCAGTCTTCGATAAGAATGCTTACCGGTGAAATCGTCCACGTCTGTACTCTGTATGTACGAATACATATGAGTTTCAACTCGAGAGTAAAACTTTTGGTATATAGGTAAAAAGAAAATGGTCAGGTTGTGCGAGTTCAAGTGATTCCCGAGAGTGAGTCATCCTCATTTTGTTATTGTTCGTGTATAGTATTATTATTTTCAAAACATTTTATAGCTCAAAACTCTGAGAAAAATACAGAATTGGCCAAAAAAACCGGCAAACAACCATTTCATTTCATGATTTCATTATAAAAAGATAATTAATAGTAAACATTATATTTATATTTTGCATGCATAAACCAGACACATCAGATTGAATAGTATATATATATGGGTACTTATGTATATTTTCCGATTTTTATTTTTTCTACAACAATAATAAAAAATGTAATGTACCCCAGGTTGATGTGTCATCGTATATGTAGTAGTTTCAGTATATCGGTAGTGGTGTGCGGTGAGGTGAGCTGATGGTTATGATTGACGTTTTTTTTTTTTTTTCATTTATGAAAACACACAGACATGTAGGAAAACGTTCTCATGAATGACTCATTATTATTATTATTATATTATATGACTAAAAAAGTTTAAAATAAACTATTTATACATATATTATGTATATTCTTATTATTTGTTCGAATTTTTCCTTCGTTTTCGGCTATTGACATACTGTACTTACTACTTACGGCTCACTAACGTTTAAAGTCTTTTTCTTTGTGGCTAGAAAATTGTAGAAATTGGGATTATTCTAAGTTTTCTATATTACTATACATATACAGAAATATACAGACAGATATGTATAGACAGGCAGAGGAAAGTCAAAACCAAAACATATATGTACATGGATGGAGGAAAGCTACGAGGGATTTTACATACTATGTATTTACACTTTGTTCATTGTATTTGCGATATAGGATACATCATTTGTGTGTATGTACATATACTAGAAAGAAAGAATTAAAATAAAATAAAAAAGGAATAAGCGAAAAGGGACCAACAAAGAAAAGCCTTTATGTCTACCTTTAAAATATAACCTTTTTGCCATCTGAGATTTGTCAAGTAACTTAACCTGTAAAACTCTTCACAGCATCTCTCATATTATGTATATAGAAACGCACTTGAAAACCTAGATATGTACATAAATGCTCGTATATAGGCATAATAATGTATAGGCTATAGACTAGTATAGTGACTATAGAGTTTTACAAATCGACAAATAAAAGAGCTTTTCATGTGTATGTATGTACTTATGTATACTCACACACGAAATACATACATCCATCCATCACACCACCAGTGTAGCCGTGTTCAATGTGTAGAACATAGCTGCCAATACCCTCTGCCACAGTGTAGCAGAGTTGGAGGGTGAAGGTGAACCTTCACAGTGTGGCAATTTTGGCAGCGAATTTGTTTATATGGAAATTTTGCATGTTAAACATTTCTGTTATTGGCAACATTTCTGTTGAGTAGAGAGGACATTTAATATGGAGATTAACACAGCCAACACATTTGTTGAGTTTTTTTTTTGACCTAACCCTTTGGTTACCTCTCAAAATTTCGAAATTTTTTGGAAATTTTCATTTTCGAAAAACAAATTTGTTTTACAAAGGAACATAGGCAGCATTTCTGTTGGTAAAGTAATACACTAGAGACATGGGAGAACAGTGTATTACTTGGCCGTGCCCATTTATTTCGGGGGTCGACCAATAGCAGCATTGCAGCTGCTTGAAAAACAATTTTGTTTTGGTTAATTCGGACAGACTATTTGGCCACAAGCCCTATGAGGCAAATTTGAGATAGTTTTAAATTTATCCCTTAAACAAAAATTTTAGCCTCAAAACCACCAATTTAGCTCCCGCTTTAGGCCAAAAATTTTGATTTTGGGGCTAAATTTAAAAGAATATTGACAATTTGCCTCTTGACAGCTATGCCTGTGTTTTGCTTGAACAAGTTGAGACTTCAACATTTTTGTTTACAAATGTTGACATTGTTGTATATAAATACAAGCAGAAATGTTTCAACAGGAAGAACCGTATGCAGCCAAAAGTGTTGAAGTACAAATAATTACATGAAGCAAAAGTGATGAAGTATTCATTTTGTTCGGGGAATGTCCCTAAGAAAATGAACTCAAAACAAATTTTGGGGCAAAGCAGGCTGCAGAAAAATTCAAAATTTGAAAAATTGGGGCAACTTGAACCAAGTTTTGGTTCCATTTTCTTAGGGGCATTCACAAAGTAAACAAAAGTGTTGTTTCAGCAGAAATGTTTCCTCATTTGGGGGCGTGGTTAACTTCTGAAGGGATTCAACATTTTCTCGTATATCCCCAATGTACATATTACAATAGGCAGCATTTCTGTTGGCCATCATGTCATATACAACAAATGTGTTTTTCAAAAATCAAAATTTTGAAAAGTGACCAAAGGGTTAGGTCAAAACAAAAACAACAAAACTGTTTTCACGTAATGAAATAACAAATCTGTTACCACACTGGCAAAAATTCTTGCTTAACACGCCACTCTGTGGCAGAGGGTATTGGCAGCTATGGTGTACAAAAACCATAATATCTCTGTACATATGAAACAGAATCACACATACATACAGAACAGAGAGAGAGAAAGAAAGAAAGAAAGAAAGAAACGAGAAAAAGGACGTTCCTTTACAATTGAGCACCAGTCGTCCATCAAGCACAACATCCGTCTTTTCTCTCCCCGTTCTCAGTCTCTCATGCTCATCCCTCTTCGTCCTCTCTCCGATTTTTTTCCCTGTTCCTTTCTCTCTCTTTCTCACAACTTCCCGAGAGTTCCAACTCTCTGTTCATACATACATAGCAACATAACACACAACGCAAGCAAATTTGAATTCAGAATTCAAATACATAGTCCTCAGATTGCATTGTGTTTTGGTACACTGTCAACGTCTGTCAACTGTTCTGTACAAGTCTAAACTGTCGACCATCTAATATGTATATGCAAGAATTGTCAGTGACAGTTTTTGAAAAATTAAACTTTTTTTGGCATTTGAAATCCAAATTTCCACTTTTTTCTACTTACATACACCGGTAATGTAGGTACGCGTCATAATCCATCATGTAAATGCGCAAACACAATATATATATGCTTGATAATATTTTAAATGCATAACAATCTGTTACAATATGATAGTTGAGAGTTCAGAGACGAAACAAACATTAAAGGAGTGAAATTGAAAAATCATAACCCGTCTGTACTCTGTTCTGTGGTCTCCTCAATGTTTCTATAAATTTCCATCATTTCACATTAAAATTTTATTTTCTCATCGTGTATGTGTGTATATCAGAGAGGAGCATTGGGATGGGATCGTCCCGATCCCATGGTCCCATCCCATCCCGAACTCGGGATGGGATGGCTA
>JAIUND010004220.1:0-12714 GCA_034699125.1 Gisinianus flammeolus | reverse complement strand
TAGCCTAAGGAATTGGAGTTACCAAATAATTTCCAAAAAGAATTATGGCTAGGATTCCTATAGCCTAAGGAATTGGAGTTACCAAATAATTTCCAAAAAGAATTATGGCTAGGATTCCTATAGCCTAAGGAATTGGAGTTACCAAATAATTTCCAAAAAGAATTATGGCTAGGATTCCTATAGCCTAAGGAATTGGAGTTACCAAATAATTTCCAAAAAGAATTATGGCTAGGATTCCTATAGCCTAAGGAATTGGAATTACCAAAAAAAGAATTACCACAAAGAATTGGGTATGTATTACCCTCGTGTTTTCAATTTTTCTAGGGGGAAATTTTGGAATTAGAATTAAGATTACCAAAAGTAATAGCAAAAGAATTACGAAGGAATTAGGATTACCAATTTAAAAGACCGGCAGAAATTGAATTAGTAAGGAATTCGCTAAAAGAATTTCAAAAAGAATGTCCTTGAATTAGGATTACCAAAAAGTGGAATCATACAACACTGTCCTGATGGAGAGTAATGAGCTTTGAACTTTTACCGCTCTCAATACACAACACATTCAAAGGCGTCCACAGTCTCCACAGCTCTTTCTCCACACGGCTGAAGATTCAAAGGCTTTCAAAGCTTTTTTGTGATTTGTTGGGGAAATCCTTGACGACGGGCGCAATTTTCATGGGATATCCAAACAAGCCCAGAAAATCTCTACACACACAATTTATGTTCACATTGTACACATACAAAATTGACAATTCATCGCCAATTTATTCAAAAGTCAAAAGTGGACAAATTTATCACGGTAAAATCCTAAAATCCCAATCTTTACACGTCTCACATCAATATTTTAAATACAGTCTATATAATTCTGTTCAAATGGCTCATTCATATGTAAAATAGTGATCAAACCATTGTCAAATCATCAAAAATTCCAACGAGATTTTTTGTAAAAACAATTGTGGATTTTCAAAATCCATATAGTTTGAAATATCAATCGATCTCACTATCGATCAATGTGTCGATCACTTTTTCAAACTATGCGATTTTGTATAGTCGCTCAAAAATTGTCCCTTGTCAATTGTCAAAATTGACAGGAGGAAATGTCCAAAATCTAAAATTCCACTTGGACTTGGGTTTTGTTGCCATTTGAATTCATGTCAACATATTTAATTTGTGTGTGGACTCACAAATCCTGTGATTAAATTCCTCAATTAATTAGAGACATTCCATGAGAACAATAAAGTGTTTTGTGTCAAACTTACATGTCTAAAAAGTAATACAGAACAGTCCAGAAAATCCAAAAAATGGACTTGATATTGACATTGTAATTCACATTATATATATAGAGGAGACTTCCTTACCGCGAGTCCAACATCACACATCACAGATGGATGAGAAATTGGAGCAAGTGAATGTAAAGAAAATCAAGCTTATATTTCTCACAGTTATCTGATTAATTAAAAAATCCCTTTCAATGTACCTAATACTATACCTACAAATAATTTCAATTGTAAAAAATCACATATGGATTTTTGTAATGTAAATGTAAATAACTGTGAATTATGTTTGCATGCGTAATATTTGTATACCGTATACGCTATAATAGAGTCCCACCTTTTTATAGTGTCTCACCTCTGGAGAGACTAAATTCTGCTCCCATATCAAATACATTAACGTACATACATACAATGCTATACAGTCCCTGCGACTCTATAATATTTTGAAATACACTCCCTGGGACTCTATTATAGCGTATACGGTATATCTATATTAGGAGCTGGAGAAGGAATTTCACATTCAATTCCAGGCATTTCGCTCTCTCTCTCATTTGGGTCATAACACCACTTTACAAATCCTCCTGGACAATGTAAATACAAAAATTGTCTTTTATTATTCTGTATCCTTTACATATCGTGTGTTAAGTTCACAAACGAACTATAACGATTTTCCTTAATTTGTGGAAATGCGACGACTGCGTCCGTCTTTGTGAGTAAAATTCTGAAAAAATTCAGGGTGACAGAAAAGGTCATGGCAGATGGCCGACAATAATGTCGAAGGACCCAAAGCTCCATCTCCAGCCGTTTGACCTTTAGCGCAGGTCAACGAAATTAAGGAAAATAATTATAGTTCGTTTGTAAACTTAACAGACGATATATTTGAAGAGGAAATATCCATCGTTATGTGTTTTCTCCTCGTCTTTTCACATGTTTATATACATATATTAATTCATTAATTCATTTAGCTGGAGTTGGTGATTGAGAGGAAGCGAAAGGAATTACATGAGAATGAGAATGAAGAGACGGACAATCGGATCAATCCACAGGATTTTTGTGCTGTTCACCTGGAGGAATCTCCATCTCCATCTCCGGCGTCCTCCTCCATCAATAACCAACACCAATTCCAATTGGATTCTGGAGGAAATCAATTGATTGCCGTGGCTGGACAAAAACGTCATCATGTTCCCTCGAATGACAATCATCATCATCATCATCATCAAAACTATTCAAAATCCAACAAAATGACTGTGAAACAGCTGCTGCCGTCAGGACAACGACAAAAACAAAGACAAATACAATCACAGCGTAAAAATTCCAATTTCCAATTCAAAATTTCTAATTATTTCATTGAGAACTGCATTTTGACTTTTGACAATTGACAAAAGGATAAATAATTAAAACTAAGTCAGGATCGAACCCTGAACTCTGTGTCGAGGGTTCCGGGTTCAATCCCACATAGCTTAGTGCTCCATATTTCTATGAAGATGTAACTCCGTTTTGATTTCCATTTCCATTTTAATCGTTATTTTATAATTTTAATTTGATTTGATTTGATTTTCAGATTCTAAATTGCAATTGCAATTAGCTCAGTCAGATGGATTGTCAATGCCCGCTGTCAATGTCCTGCTCAATCAATTCCTCAATCAAATCCCCACCAGTTCGAATCCCAATTCAATTGAATTCCCCACTACCTCAAAAACACAACGACAACAACAACAACAATCAATTCCAATGAATGCAATCCTGGACGACAGCAATAGGAGAGTCACACGGAAATCTCTCTCTCTATCGTCAATGGATGTGAGTGGGATTGGGATTCGGTTGTCGGACATTGACCGGCCGGATCAAAACCCTTCGTCCTCCTCCTCATCCTTACCTTTCTCCCTCCTCGACTGGCACTTGAGTCCACAAGTCCTCGAGCTCCATCTGAAAAACCCGGGTGGGGAAATGCAAATGCAAATGAATCACAATCACTACGAGTTTTTGAACATCACCGAAATCTACGATCGACTCTTTCATTTCCACTCCATCGCCAATACAAATACAAATCCACCGACTACAAATGCAAAATCAACAGCAACAACAAAAAACGCCGGACTAATTCAAATTCCAATTCCAATTCCAATGCCAACAACAAAATCCGCAGTGAAAATCCAGCTGGAGATTTGGAATTCGAATATATTCTCGGAGAGTCTCCTCAATCTATTTGCACTTCACGGGGACTCGATTCAGAGCCTCCTCATTGGCCAGCGGAAGGATGCTCATTTTGCTGCGTACATCCCAATCCCCGGGCATTTCCTGATTAGTCTCCTCCAGAAACACATGCCGAATCTAAAGAGCCTCCGGATTTCCAGTGGGATCGATGCTCAAATCGATTCAAATGCGGAATTAAATCCATATTCAAATATCCCCGCTCAGCTGAGTTCCCTGGAGACATTGGAGATATTCGATCCTCATGGTCATCCAGAGTACTGGTCTAAAGTCCTCATTGGGCCACCGCTTCTCTCCCGGATTTTAAAATCCGCGCCGTCCCTCCATAAAATCTATGGTCTTCCCTTGAATTGCATTGAGCTCCTCCGAAGGGCCGGCTTAACTCGAGTCCTCAAGTCCATCTTGTACAGTCTAGAGAAGCCTGAGAATTCTCCGGGGCATTTTGAGACTTCCTGCAAGGCCCTGGAGGACTTGAGTCGCTGGCCGGAACTGGCCCTTGAAGAATTCCAACTCACCACGTTTTTCTCTCCGCAGGATGTGGACGTGTTGAAGACCTATCAATATCAATATTCAATTCAGGTCGAAGGTCAAATTCAAGGTCCGAGCTCCCTTGAGTCCTTGATGAGGAGGAGTAAGAAAATCCTGGAGAGGATCCTTCAGGGCACTGCAGGGACTTTGAAGAAACTGGAGATTGTTGGTCCACAGGATTTTACATTCCCTTTGTTGCCTCAATTGGAGACCCTTAAATTGACCCTGTTGACCGTCAAGTCCTTTGTCGGTTTTCAAGTGGTGGACGGGCGATTTTTTCCCATGGACTTTGATTTCTCCAGGAAATTCCCATGTTTGAGAGGAATCGGATTTTGTCTAAGGGACAAAAAAGCTCGGAATCTGACGGATTGCCTGACTAAAATTTTCCCTTCTTCTTCGACTGCGACTTCGACTGCTGCTGAGGACAATGGGGAAAAAGTGGGGGACTTGAAAATCCTACGGAGAGGAATTGGAGAGTTGAGACTGGAGACGGATGAGATTTGCGTGAGGGATTTAGCCCGGATTTTTCCACATTGTAAAATCCTCACTTTGTCTCTTTGCTCGTGGAATGTGGAGAAAATCCTACCGAAATGCTTTGAGAGTTGGCCCGGACTGGAGGAATTAATCATTGAATTGGGGATCGAATGGGATATTTCTCCTCAGAATTTGGATTCTGCCCTCACGGGGATCCCCAAGGATAAATGCAGGATTTTGGAAATTACTTTGGATGGTCAAGCGGCGGAAATTGCCATTGGAATTGGGATCCCAACTCCAATTCAAATCCAAGCACTCCGAACTCGACCGTCCATCCTCGATTTAAAAAGTAATTCATTAATAATTAATTCACTAATTTAATTTAAAATCCTTTGCGAAAAATGAGCAAGTGCTCGACAACAAAATGATTGAATTTTTTTTCTCTTCTCTAGCAATTTTCAATTTTCAATTTTGACTTTTGACTTTTGTATTTTTTGAATTCATATTATATAGAACTCCGACTCCTCAAATTCGTGTTCAAAGTGGAAGCGCAAGTCCCCGCCGGCTCTTCACATGGTCAAACCAATTGGTTGGAGCAACCTCATCGAGCTCCACCATTACTGTCCAAAGTAAGCCAATTATGTGCACTTGACCTCCATCCACAAGTCAAAGTTCAAGTTTCCTTCCATTCAAACCTCTTCCCGAGCATCATTCCAGGTGAGCTCCAATCCATTACAATTACATTGATGGCATTTAATTAAATTAAAATTCGACATTTAATTTCGAATTGTTCTTCATAATTTAATTGTAATTGTGGTTTGCCTTTGTTTTTTTTTTGTCGGATTTGCTCCACATCAGTCATAAAGGATTTTTTACTCAAACCCGTCGAGTCCTCCATCCAATTTATGGATTAAATTTGAATAAATGGCGCGCCAAAATGTTGTAAAAATATTTCAAAAAATAAAAATATAAATTTCATTGAGATCTCAAAATTCAAAATTCAAAATTTCTGATTTCAATTTTTTGTATAGGTGCATTTGCACAGTTTATTCAAAGTCAAAAAACCAATGGATTTTTTTATTCTTTTATTCTTTAATTCGTTGTAATGCATCATGATTAATTAATTAATTAATTAATGTACGTCAAATTTACGTAAATTCCGGTCGACTAGTAAAGACGACGTGGAAGCTGGTGGGTCTCAAAATGGGAGCAATGGCCGTGCCGACTTCCGGTACAGGCCCTGGCGGGAAAGACGTGCTAAACCGTTGGAAAATGGTGGTTGCATACAGGAAAAGTTGATCCCTCGCGAGGATCTGACCGATGCAATCCCTTTTCCCCGCACTAAAAGGCAAGAAATTATCCGTCCGGTATTTTTTCCCTTGTTCCCCCAAAAAGCGTTCGGGGCGGAAAGTTGAGGGGTCCCCCCAAATCTCTGGATTGTGATGAACACCATACAAATACCCGCAAATCATGGTCCCTCTCTTGATGGTGTACCCTGCAAATTGAGTGTCCTTGATGACGGAATGGAGAGTGATGGGGCTGATGGAGGATATTCGGAGGAGTTCATAGATAATCGCGTCCGCATAGGGCAACTCTACTTTATCCGATAGGGAAGGAAGGCGAGACACCCCGATGACAGTGTCCAGCTCCGCCTGCAACTTCCGTTGAACGGTCGGATTGAGGCACATGTAGTAGAGGAGCCACTCCAACGTCGTGCTCACCGTGTCCAATCCCGCCCCAAAGAGGTCCCCCGTGAAAAACTTTTGCCCATTATCTATATAGAAAAAAAAGAAGTAAGTACAAGGTCAAAGGTCAAAGGTCAGATCAGATTGATTGAGGAAACGTACGACTTTTGTGGAAAATGGAAGCCACGTCCGTCGTCTCCTCCACTTTGTCCAAATACGCATCCGCCACGTCCCTGGGTTGACCTTTCACCCAGGTCAACTTGTGCTGCTCAACTTTGGACTGAGTGAAGGCATAGATTTCCTTGAAACAATCAATGCGGAGTTTGGTCAAAGAGTATTGACCCAAGGAGAGGACTCGAGTGAGCGTTTCTATCCAGGGCAGGAAAATTGCGAGTTGGGTGAGGGCCGAACCCACTGAAAAAATCCTTTTTCAAAAGAAAAGAAAAAAGGTCAAGGTCAAAGTCAAAGTCAATTTGAAGGTCAAGGTGGAATTTTAATTAAGAACAACTATATATATTATATATGAATGTGTGGAAATTGGTTTTCCTGTGTGTGTGTGTGTGTGTACATACTTCTCAATGATCAAATGAGTGAAATAGTTGACATCCACCTGATCCAATTTCTCTCCGATGACAATGGACCAGAGCGTTCGAACCATGTCCCCCCGGAATAATTTCGTGACCCCAATGGGCGTCCCCGTACTCTCACCCATTCGCTCCATAAACTTTAACAGCCCCACTTGGATTTTGAATTCAATGGATTTTTTCCCCACACCGAAATCCTTCATATTCCTCAGTGCAAAAGTACGCTGCTCCGAATGCCATTGACCTGAACCACTCGCAATCCCTACAAAAATCCCCAATTCCTATGTAATTTTGCAATTTCTCATTAGTATCTTATATAAGTTATATACATCGTCTGTTAGGTTCACAAACGAGATATAATTATTTTCCTTAATTTCGTTGACCTGCTGCAAAGGTCAAATGGCTGAAGATGGAGCTTTGGGTCCTTCGACATTATTGTCTGCCATGACCTTTTCTGTCACCCTAAATTTTTACACAATTTTACCCACAATGACGGACGCAGTAGTAACATTTCCGCAAATTAAGGAAAATCGTTATAGTTCGTTTGTGAACTTAACGATATATATTGATGAATGAAGTCGAATCAAATCCGGTGTAAAGTAAAGTAAAAAGGAAAATCCGGATTTTCCGTGTGACCTTTCCCTTCAGAGCCTTCAGTGAATTGTGGGAGATCCGCTGGGGCAGAGAATTCCGGCATGCTGAAGGCTTGTTTAATGATTTTGGCATCCGTCAGGACAATCACACTGAAATTTCGTCATATATATATATATATATATATATTGAGAATTTGGCGGGACGTAGTAAGGTTCAAAAGTTCAAACGGAATTCAAATTCAAATGGTCAAGGGAAACATATATCGTCTATTAAGTTCCATAACCCTGTATTATCATTTGGCCCTGGAAGGTGCATACTGCACGTTAGCATATATGAACGGGCATGCACATTCGCCTTCTGGGGCCATATGATAATACAGGGTTATGGAACTTAGCCGACGATATATATATAGATAGAACAATAAAACACTCAGGGAACTTTATATAACTTGAAATTTAACGTACGGGAAGCTGCCCATTCGCATACGGAAAATCGGCCCGTAGATCTTCATCCATTTGAAAAGGGTTTCATGAGGTTTAGTGCCCAATTTGGCCAAATTCCCGAGTAGTGGCAGGCTCCATGGACCTTTTCAAATTCAAATTCAAATTCAAATTCAATCTCAATTTCAAATGTAACCACCACAAAATACTAAAATTCCTTTTTAGTTGATATAGTCACAGGAAATCGAAAATCCTGTGCATATGTAAAAAAAAAATTATACATACCTGCTGGCAAATCCTTCCGGGTATTTTCCAAAATATTGAAGACTACACAGAGGAAAATCCCAAAGACACACAGTTCTAATATCATGGTCACACACACAGTAAATACTTGGAGCTTCTGCTCATGCAATGTCTAGTTTTGAACTGCCACAGACACGCACAGTATCCACGCAGAAAGAGAGAGATGTGGGATTTTGCGTTGGAATTGCGCACTCACACAAGCACTCAGACACAATTGTCCTTGACTATATATATATATTTTTGTCCATTACTCCATATCCACAAGCACAAGCACCAAACACAAAAAACTCACCCACACAAATATACAGCTGAACAGATGGGTATATACACATATATTACACATGAGCACATGACGCTTGTCTATTTGTCTATTTACTTTTGTTGTGTGGCGTTGCTCATGGGGCAAAAAAAACAAAAATCCACTTAAGTTCTATATTGAAGATGAAAAGCCTTGAGTTTCAATTGAGTGAACATATATTTATATATTGCAGAGTCACGTCAGTCAGTGCACATACAATGTAATCCTTTTGGAATTTGTCAATGTCAGTGTTCAAAGAGTGAGCGAATTCACCAGGACATTCAATTCAAAATACAAAATACAATGTATATAAAGTATGTGTATTTGTATATACACTATTCATATATGTCATATATCGTCGGCTAAGTTCCATAACCGTGTATTATCATTTGACCCCTGAAGGTGAATGTGCGTGCGCGTTCATACATGCTAACGTGCAGTATACGCCTTCCAGGGCCAAATGATAATACACGGCTATGGAACTTTGTATCCTAAAATCTCAATTGTAATTTCCATTTCCATATATTCACTAGTTGTAATTTGTTTGGTCTTCGTCTGTCCCACAAGTTCCCTTTGGACTTGAAAATAAAAATAAATGCATTCAAACATATGAGAGTGTGTACGTTCATCTTATTGTTAGTCCATGAAAAGGTCCCCATGCTAATACATTAGCGTACATACTGACAGGGGGGAGGGGGGTCAAAAAATTGGCTTTTTTACCTGACTCAGTTTTAGGACAGTCTCTTATGGTTTTTTGTGTTTTTTGTTTTTGTTTTATACTTTTGTCCATCACGCGCGTCTGTATGTGTCTTTTCCTCCACACACATCAAACGAAAGTCAACCATTCACTTTGTACACATTTCTGACATTTCCAAGCCTCTCATCCATTCTGTACAAAGAGAATAGAATCGGAATGAATGAGGAATCATTTGGTCAAGGAATGGGAATGAATTATATAGACTCAAGGAAATGGCTCCAGAGACTCAGAATGAATGAATTAAGTCACCCAAAACTCGGGCATCAGAATGACTCGGAATTAAAAACAAAAGGTCCCGAGACTCAGGGAATGTGGTCGGATGGCAAGAATAAATTGAATTATCGGGGAGGAAACCGTCCACACAACAAAATCATTACACGGATTCTTTCAATGTCCACAAAGTAACCGTTAACGGAGCATTGTGGACCACACACAAGAAGCCCCTCAATATCCCGGATCCCGCCCTCCACGGATTTTCAAAGTCCTAATATGGAATGGAGGAGTTACCGGTCGGCTCTCGGCTCCCTTCCAGACTTCCTAGGTTGCCATCTGTGTGTGGAATCCGTTAATTACTCTCACGTTATTTTACGTTCAAAGTAATCCAGGACTTGGTCGGCTTCGGCTTGACAGAATAATAACCAAATGCCACAAGTTACGAGTTTTATTTCCAAAAGTTTAAAGGGATTTTTGAATTTACCGCGAGTTCGAGTGGCAACATAAACATGCAGACAAAGAATAACAAAAGAAAAATATGAGCCTCTTCATTGTCAATCTCAATGTCCAAGCAAAAGAATATACATACTCCGAATTCACACCTTTTCATTTCAGGGTTCAAGTCTTCTTTATTTTATATATAGATGCAATTTTGAATGGAAATTTGTCCTGTTTATTTTCTCACAATTTATCAAATACATAGAATAATAATATCGAGAAATGTGGAAGTTGTTTCAATAGGGAAACAAATTGTACAAGTATTTGCTCATTAATGATGAGTCATTATATTTATTGTCAAATGAA
The DNA here is from genome assembly GCA_034699125.1 of Gisinianus flammeolus. NCBI lineage: Eukaryota > Metazoa > Arthropoda > Collembola > Symphypleona > Katiannidae > Gisinianus > Gisinianus flammeolus. The sequence continues at coordinate 2,552 of JAIUND010004220.1, read as the reverse complement.
TGCTAAAAATGTCAATGTCAATATTATATGGAATATTTGGTATTTATATATGACGATTACCAAGGTAATGAACATGGACAACTCTCAGGCGTTTCACAGTCGAGAGTCCGCTGACACCAGAACTTCGTCCCGGGGCATGTAAATTCCCTCTCGACGAGGTCGCCGACCTCGTTCACCGCACACAAATGGTACTTGGCACAGTCCTTCGGGTCCGGGGAATATCCGGGTACGGAACAAAAACCCGGGTATGGTCTCACCGTCGTCGTTGATGTGGTCCATGTTGTACTTGTATTTGTTGTAGTGGAAGACGGACTGGTTTCTTCTTCAGTTGTCCACGTGACCTCGCTCGTGGTTGAAGGGACTGTTGTGATTGGTTCGGATGTCGTTGTGGTTGTGGTTGAAGGGACTGTTGTGATTGGTTCGGATGTCGTTGTGGTTGTGGTTGAAGGGACTGTTGTGATTGGTTCGGATGTCGTTGTGGTAGACTCCGCCCCTTCTTCATTCCACTCGCAAAGCGCCTTCATCTCCTGAATCGTATTGAAATTCCCGCCCTGCGTCACAATGAATTTCTCCACCAGTAGGAATTCCCCAATTCCGAAATAAAGCATGCCCAATTCAATCTGTAAAAAGAATAACAAGGAATGAAATGAATCAAGGATGTCTCTCAAAATTAAATAAAGTTGAGTTGTTTCCTATATATAGAGATAATTTCCCCCGAATGTTGACTTACAGCTACTGAATCTTGGAAAGTCATTTCCGCCATGGCTTCTCCCCATTGGATCTCTGTGGGGAGTGGGAGGAGTTTGAGGGCGGGATATCCTGTATCTGGATATTTGGCTGGATTCATGTAGATTTCGGATGAATTGGATTTTCGCACAGCAAAGTATTTGGCGTATAAAAACAGTGGGGCTGTCCGATCCGACCTTGGCCGCCATATTCCATCGTTCCCGCCGTCACCCTCGAGGTAAAATATCCCGTGACCATTCAACGCTGTCAAGTCTCCTCCTCCGGGTAAATCGGCGGATGACTCAGCATAGCCCACATTCCCACCATAACTAGTCCATTTATTATCCTGGAAATGCTGGAGGGTGTCAATGCACTCGACGGAACTCAGCTCCGCCCACACAAAATCCACTCCGAACAACGAGAACAAGAAACAGGAGAGGAAAATACACTGAAGGAATCGACTAAACATTCTGCGAGTATTTCAAAAAGAATGGAAATTAACCAAGAAAATCGGGAGAAAGGTGAATTTTATTAATGAAATTCGAATTTTGTGCGGACTCAAACGAAGACGAAGATGAATTATAAAGCAGAGATTTCCGTATTTTCCAGATTTACGGTTTTTTTCCTATATAGACAAAACACTTTTGATTTCACTCTCTCCAAAATCCTAATCAAAATGATGATAAAAATAAAAATGCATAGACAATTTGCTTATCAAAACTGTTTGATGGATTTCCTCCAGCTGTCAGCTGACAAATGTAATTAAATCTCGTCGAGAGTTTTGTCAACTGCTGTATTTGTAAAATGGCTGATGGGAAATAACTTCGATCATCGAATGGAATGACAAGCTAATTAGTTTATTAAACGATCAATCAATCCATCAAATCTCCAGTTCAGTCCAAATATCAGTCAAAAAGTCAAAAACACTGTCGTACAAGTTGGAGTCCACACGTTGGAAAAAGCACGTGTTCCCTGACTGCAGTTTTGATGGGTTCATGTGCATAATTACACGAACCTCTAAACTTTTGAGCTTGACGTGGGAGATTCGACGTTGAGTAATTAGGAATTGACAAATCATTTGATTGACTGTGCTTCCATCAATAAGTCATCAGTATCGGCCGAGATTAATTATGATGAAGGAATGTGATGATTTATTCCCATTTAGTTATCTATAGCAAGTACGCATGAATGAATGTGGAATGACGATGGAGACAAAACCTCGAACATTCCATCACCTCTTTTCTGAAATTCAAATAAACGTTTGTCTCGTGGCGGGAAATTCAAATAAGTCCAAATGATGCACAACCGCGGAAAATGATAAATTGAGCCTGAAAACCGAGTGTCGGATCATTTGTGGATTTTAGCTGTTGATGGGATTGATCCTCACTCACGCCTATAAAGGGATCATCAAGTCCGCGTACACTTTGAGCAACCCTTTTGGGACTCACTGTGGGAACATTGCAAGGAATTCACGGAAGAAAAACCCCGGGTATTCCTTGTGTACTTAGAGGAGACGGGGGCAAGATTGAGCCACTCGCGAAAAGTGACCTGTGCTTTATGCCCAAAGGTCGAATATGAAGTTGCTCAGTAAAAAATGTTCGTCTTTTGATGAGGATTAGTTTAGAAACTCTAATTGTAATTACAGGTCAAGGGAAACTTAATTATCGGCGTTTAATTAAAAGTCGTCTAAAATGGGTTCAAAACAAAGTCAACGAGTGTTTGAAAACCGTGAGGAAAAGTCCAGTTATTTTGTCATTGTTAATATTTTCCACATAATTTTAGTTTTTCCACAATCTACATGAAATTTCCTTTGTATATATGTGAAA
>JAIUND010004219.1:0-12718 GCA_034699125.1 Gisinianus flammeolus | reverse complement strand
AGTGGCTAAAAGTCGGACCATTTCTCTACTACAGCCACAGTAGGGAGTACCCAATCTGTATCCCTCTGTATCGTTTCATATATGCATCAAAAATCCATAGGATTCTTGACTATCGTTTATTAAACGATCGGAGACGATAGAATGCGATCGTTTTTCTGGAAATGTTCAGATAAATGACGCATTCCGATCGTTTCCGAAACTTTATTTTTGCACGGGTATACCTAAGTACATATGTACGTATTGTTATATTGTATTGAATTGTATTGTGTATTGAATCAGTATTGAAAAACACTGATATTATTGTACATACCTATTTACTTGACAATTTCCAAGAAATCAGTTCAGTTACTGAACTTCAGTATATTCTACAGCTAAAGGTCAAAACAAAAAATCTGACTGCAAAATGTTATAAATGAATGTTTCAAGTCAAAACATGGCTATAGAACTTTTGACAGATAACAAAGACAGATGTTATTCCATTTTCCGCAGCAATGTAGTCATATATATAGTGTAATATACTATATGACTATTATAGTCATAGGCGATTGATCGCTAAGTGTATATTTCATTATCACAAAACAAAAACTGCTACCGGTGCATATTTTATGTATTTACATTTCCCATATAGACTTATCAATGATATCACAAATAAACACGTACATCAGTCATGGCATGTCAATTACTGTACTTTAAAAAAACTGTACAGCGAGTTTTCTACATCATATGATTAAGTAATAAGTATTTGTAAGTAAGCAAATGTTTTGCCGTGTTGATTGGTTTGGCAAACGCCTATTATTGTAAATGAATTCTTCAATTCCCTATTATGAAATACCTACGAAACATGTGAAACTTGTTAAATAAAAACAAAATATCTCAATTCTTAATTTCTGTACACACATATACATACTCATCGCATATGTACATAGTACATAGTAAGTCAAATGTCAAAAGAACACATACAAGTACACACATTTATTAGCTTCAATCACAATCCATGTATATAATACGCACAAGTAGATGCTTTTTTTTATCAACATGATGATGATATTATTATTATTTTGTAAACTACATCTATACAATATACATATATTTCTTGCCTTTATCCTCTGTCGCCCCACCCCAAGAGACTCCGAGAAGAGAGAGAGAGAGAGAGAATCATCAAGAGATACAGTTTGTTCATGTTTTGTATATGTACTTTTTTTTACTATTATGTAGATCTGACTTTTCCTGACGTTTCCCTTTCCTTCAACTGAAGTCTCGAGTGCTAATTAATTTTTATATTTTCAATTTGGACATTTTTACAAGATGGATTACCTTGTTTGCCTTCATCCATCTGTCAATCAATAAGATTATCTTTTATACATACATTTCATTGATCTTCATGTCAATCTCTTTCCATAATCAGTCTCAAATCTCCCATCTACCCACCTACATATACTACACACAGTGACAGTTTACAGTACACACTTACACATAAAAAAAATCTTTGTCTCTTTTATTTACCTACCTCTTCACTTTTTTCATCATCATCATCATATAGAGCTCAGAATTTTCTACCTGACTTTCTTTCTATATACAGATATGTATACGACATTCTGTGTATGTATGATTCCGGCTTGTGTAGCATGTAGCAGTAAAAGTCGTAGGTGTTTTTAAAATTGATTATAATATTCAGCATATTATTATATCTTTTATACAATAAATGAATGAATGAATAAAACTGCTCAATATACTTTCCACATTTCTGCAAGCTTAAACCACCTTTTTTCCCTAAATAAAATCTCAATGACAATATATATAGAATGAGAAATTTTCTTACCCAAGTGTAAATAAATACAAATACATAGATATCGTATAGACTTCCAGAATTACATAGGCATAAACGATCTTAATGGCTTCATAATTCATTCACACATTATTTTGGCTATCAACATCAACACGGACACGGAGTGACAAAAATTGATACCATGCAAATGTATATTTTATTTGTCTTACTCTTACTCTTACATACTCTTATACTTTAGTGGAATCAAACCGTGGCCCTATACTTTACTATACAAATACAAATACAACTATACACACACAAATACCAAAAGCCAAAAGGAAATGTAGATGTAGATGTTCTTTTAAAGTAATTTATAGTCTTTTCATATGTACATACATGTATTGTGAAGATAGTCGGAGAAATATAGTTGACAGTATAGTCTATAGAAAATAATGACAGCCCGCAATGTAATGTGGAATGAGAAGAGAGTTACCATCAACTAAACTCTACTATTACTATTATATACTATTGTGTGTGTACATTTTGATACATAAACCTGTTATTCACATATTTGGAGAGAGCTAAAAGGAACACCAGGGAGGGAGGCGAAATTTTTTTCAATTGACTTAATATTATCTCTTCGACTGATCTCCCTCAAGGTTCCTAATTCTTATTTCTTATTACTATGTAGTACATCTATATCTATACATTCATCTCCAAAACTATACACATACATACCTAATATATATATATAATGCATTATCTTTTTCTTTTTAGTGAAATAATCACCCTTAGTTCAATTTGTAGACATAATAATAATGGCATGAAGTGTATAAAAGGTAATCGAGAATGATTAATTATTAAATAATACTCTCTAATAAATGCACAATACATACTAAATTAATAGTTGATTGATCCTTTTATTTAGGATCGTCCATATGTAATTACAGGAGCCGATTTCGTTTTTTTCGTCAGAAATATCTATACATGCGCTTTTTGATAATAAAATGTGATCTGCATCCCATATTATTGTGAAGATCAAACTGAAACAAACGCACTGTATACAAATACAAGAAATTGAATTGCGTACGTACACCATTTGGGCAATAACCGTTACTTTCCATGGATCATCTCTGTATGATGCGGGTGGGAGAAAAGGGAAATAACTTTTGAGGAAAGAGTAAAAAGACGAGTAGCCAAAGAAATAAAACCAATGAAGGGGAAATAGTGTCATTACAGGTAAATCAAGATGATGTAATCATAATTAACAACACTCAAAAGACTGAAACCTGAAGTGGAGAGTGAGACCACCTTCTTGGCATAAGTGTACACTGAAGCATTTCTTAAGAGCCACATAGCCAAATATTCACCCAGAAGACTCGGGGAGAGAGGCCAAACCAGATTTTCCGGCCACAATATACATAATACATATCCTATATGTGGTGAATGATGAATGTAAATGGTAGGTATGCAGAATATTATTATTATTGTACTTGTGCGTGCATGGCACTGCTCGTATTCGTATTCGTACCCAATGAAGAAAGAAAGGAAGAAAATGAAAAAGTTCTCTCTCGCTCTCCCTTTCTCAATTCTCAACATTTATACGTTTAGCGTCGAATTACATGGGGCATTTATACACACAATTCTTCTGTACTTATACAATGCATACAAGTTTTTAGTATTCCTCACCCTCAGCTCACTTTACATTTTCCCTTTTAATCATTTAGGCATTCGAATTTCTATTCCAAATCATTATAAACTCCAAATAAAGTTTCAAATGGTAAGTATATATACATAATAATGTATAATAATACATACATACATATAATAATATGTATGTATACTTACCATTTGAAACTTTATTTGGATATGTAAATGGTTGAACTGAATAATGTAAAAATGTAAATGGTTGATAAATGCAGACAAAAAAGTTTTTGACGCTGGTTTAGGATTCATGTATGTACATATTTTGGCCGTGGTCAGAGCCAAAATGTGTGTGTGTGGTGTGTGCCTCCCTGTATTTAGCTGACTCTGATTATCCAACGACAAATTAACAAGTCATTTAATTTTTTAATCACACTATTGTTAATGTAATCCAGAATTAGACTTGATCCGTCAGCATTCACAAGAAACTGGGGGACAAAAAATTTGAACTAAAGAAGGAAGACGGAAGAAATGAATATATTTGTCGGCGATTCAATTTGCAGAAATTAGAATACCATGAATATGAAATGAGATGAAAATCAGACGTGTGTGGAAACTAAATATGAGTGTAAACGTGAAAAGTAAGAAAAAAGGTATTTACTGTAGGTGTTATATCGAGGCATATCTGGAAACAATTGCCGAATAACTTTTACAACAATCATATTAGATGAAACGTAATATACAAATATTATAGATATATATTTCGTGCGTGGACGATGGGGAAATGAGCATAAATACAGAGAGAGAGAGAGATAGAGAGAGAGACATAATATTGGCAGTATATGGTCGGGCGTTACTCTTCCTTTGCCTTAAATACTTAAATCCCATATCGTCTTCGTCTTATAATGAGGAAGGAGGGGTGAATTTGTGGAATTAAGGAATTAGAAATTGAAATTTTAGAGTAAGTAATAACAATAACCAAAAGACGCGAGATAGCATTAATGAAACATAAATAATTTCCGACGAAAAATAAAAAAGTCTCATCTCTCTTAAAGGGCTGTCCGCGGATTTATTTTTATTTATGAAAGGATTGGTCTTCTTTCGTCTTTCGTGTGACGACATGGCCTTGCCTAATTTTGCTTCCTTGGACTTGTCTTCACTCAAATGATTACAGGCATTAATGGAATTCTCATTTCTAATAGATTTCACCACCTTTTTTTTTATTCTTTTTTCTCACGTTTTCCCCCCTATTTTTCCTTCATATTCTTGTTTAAGTTGTTCATATTAACTTTTTATGTGGATTTGAGGATTTGACACCCCTCCATTGACATTGATTTCTCAAGCGTTTGTTTTTATGTTTTCATTCTTTCTTCTTCTTTTTTTAATCTTTTTGGCGTTTTGGCTTGAGCTTTATTAGTGCTAAATGAGTACCAAATAAGAGAAGCTGCCGTTCTTCATTTTTCTTCTTCGTGTGGACCAAAAGAGAAGAGAGTGTGTGTCGAATGTCGAATGTCTCTCGTGTAGAGAGAGATGTATACATATGTATAAAAACCTATTAATTTCCATATATGAGACTAAGGCTGTTTCTGATTGTAATTTCCATCTGTACAGAGTAATTTAAACTCATCTCTCAACGCCTTTTTGTTTCATTCCAATGTGAGTTGTTCGTTTTGTTCCATGTTTCACATGGATTGATGAATGACTGATACATGCAGGAAATTACATAGCTTATACAAATTATTATTCAAGTACTGTTTTAAACGGTTCTCTAAGAAATTCTCAATTTATGTCATATTCAACTTGATATTTAGACAGTAGAGAGAGAGAGAGAGAGAGAGAGAGAGAGAGAGAGAGAGAGAGAGAGAGAGAGAGAGAGAGACTTGTTCATTTTTTTTTTAGCTGGTAAAAGCCTTGAAACTTTGAAATGGTATCATAATATATGACGGCGTCCTCAGCCTATACAAGAGAAATTGACCTAAATATAGGCTTATCGTGTACAAAAAGAACGAATAATGCTGCCAATTTCTTTGTGATTATATAACATGAGCATTCCAAAAAAACTATCACTAGTCACTACATATTTTAATTATCCGGAATAGAAATTGTCAATTTTAGTACATGTAAAAACGCTGATAAATGACAATGACAACCTGGAGAACATGGACAGTTTATTTTTTGAAAAATGTGTGTGTGTGTGTGTGTATGGTATTTAATAAAAATTAATCTTTATAACTTATGAAACACCGTGTAAACATAAAAATTGTACAGGTTCAGTTTTATTTTTATTTTTATTGTGGATCCTACAAGTTGCAGACCAGCTCCGAGTCTGTATATATGCTTCTTTTTTTTCATACTATAGGGAAAATGCGTGTGTGCCGAACATTTTCAAGTGTGTAAATTGTAATGCGTAATTGGAAGTTGTGGAAAGTTGCCAAATGATACTGATGGTGGTGGTTGGTTTTCAAGAATATCCTCCCGTATAGATGACTATAGGAATATAGGAATATAGGAATAGGCAATAGCAATAGCAATGTTGTATGAGAATGCCCTGGTTTGCCAAAAAACTATACTTGAAAAGGATTTTTGTATTATTTTTTTTTTTTTAGTCTTCTGATAATGTTTTTTAAAGTTACATGTACGAAAACTAACGATACGCCGTAGCATGTAAGTAAATGTATTTCAGATCCTCAGAAGTTCTTTCTCTCTTCTCTCTTTCTTCTACCCGAGAGTATTTGGATCCAATTTTTTACACGCAAACTACAGAGACTGACAAAGTATTGGTAACTTTTTGGTTATGTACCAAAAACTGAACAATTTCCCCCAACAACTTTCTTAGCAATCCTCAATTTTAAAGAAAATCTTCAAATAAGTATATGTTCGTTCTTATTATAGTCAAACCAAATTAAAAATCCTTCCAAAATTGCTGAATTCCAATCAATTTCTTATATTTGAAATGAAGGGAAGTTTTTAAGTTTTCACTGCTGACCTAATTCACCGGGAGAAAATGCAAATGTAAAAGTCAATGTATATGTAGTGGGTTAAAAATCTGAAAAATACTCCTAGAAAAGGCAAATGGGAAATACTACTATAGATGTGTGCGTCGTATCGTAGGACATTTGAGGATTGGTCGTGTAATATTAGTTATATATGTCCAAGTTGTTTGTTTCTTCCTATGAAAGTATATATGCATAAGTTTATAGTGAGTTTTTAAGAAGGAAAAAAATGTAATTCTCTAAACCCCAACTTGAACTGTTTCAAAATTCATTTATGGATGAAAGATATCAGAATATAATAAAACAACTATATACATATGTAAGTATAGAACACGACGAGAAAAGAATGTAGAATATACACAACACACACACATTTTTATGGATATTGGCGTTCAGGTTAATTGAATGAGAAACCATCAATCAATAATTATTCATTACTCCACCTTAAAAATATTTCTTCCATTGCCTAGTAAATATGCAAAAAAGACAAAAGAGGTTGAACATGATGAGAAAATATAATTGGCTCCTTGGCTTACTACATGGAATATATGGAATATCCACCGTCCGACCATTTATTATTACGTGTATATATAATATATTGTACCTCCAAATGTGTACAATATCTAAATCCAAATGTCCAAATACCTACATATACGTTAAAAAACATCGGTACAATCAAGGTAACACACACTTTTTTCTTCTTTTTTTTTTACAAATAATCAATAATACTCGTGGGGATATGGCGAAAGTATATTAAGGATTACGGAATCTCGTCATTTCATGCTTTATATTGAGAATTAGGACGAGAGATATAAAAACTATTTGGATTTTAGTGGAAATTTCCAATCACTATAATATTGTAATTTTAAATGAAAGACCATAATATTTGTTTGTTGTACATATATGTATATACGTACTACTATAAAATATGTACTGTGCTTACGTGATTTACAAAAATATATATACTTATATATATAGGACCATTAATTATTTCCCCTATACATAATAGCTCAACACATTACCCACACCATATTTATTTATATATGTATATAAATATTAATATTAATAATATTTTTTTATATGCACAGTTGTCTTGTATTTTGAATTTTGTACAACATATAGTAAGAATACATATGTATAGTATCTGTATTGATCGAGTATGCAAATGCAAATGGGGAAATGGAGAGAGAATCGTTTTTAAAATAAAGGAACAAACGTAGAAATTCGACTTGGACTTTGGGCTCTCATCACAAATCAGAGTCGATTGCCTTAATAAGAACATTTGTATACTGTGGTGCTTGTGGTGCTTTTCATCCTTTTCTAATTTATTATTCACCTAGCTCTCGTAAAACTCATGCTGTCAAATATTGTCGACACTATATGAATGTTCCCAAGTCTCAAGTATTCCCAACAATCCCAACCACCATGTTACATACATGCACAATGTACTACATACATACATATTACATATTACATACAACTTGTATCATCCTTGTATCTGTAGTTTCTGTAGTTCACGATTTTACACAGTCACCGTATATACATGTATACTCCTCTCTCTCTTTCTCTCTCGTGAGAATTCCCTTCTTTTTTATACATACTCACATTTTATTTTGTATCGTAAAAGCCATGAGAAGTTTTCCTTTTTAAAACCAATTAGAAAAGTCTTAAAATTTTGCAATAAAACCTGTATGGAGAGCTTTAGAGGCTAAGAAAAAAGTATATGTAAAGATACATATAGATTCGATGAAAAACTCCAATTCTAATTCCTTTCCACTCTATCATACGTTAACTCTAATTATTTAATGGAATAGCAGTTATGTGTTGGTAATGGGAAAAGTTGTACATGTAAGAGAGAAAATATAGTGAGTGGGTGGGCAAGGAGAATTTTCTATTCCCTTTTCATGTTGTGGAAAATGCCAGAGTCAGACGGACGAATGGGGAAAAGTAACTCATCTCATTTGCAGTATATATGGTAACTTTGTGTCTTGATTAGGATTTTGGGGAAATCCAGTGCATATACTCGGGGAGAGAGAGAGAGAGAAGGGTAAATCAAATCAAAATCTAGACGTGGATACAATTCCCTGCATAGGTATATCGTAAGTATAGGTATGTACATACATACATGCTGGAACATTCAAATCAATCAAGTTTTTCTAATCATTTCAGACATTTTTTGCATGCTTTCCCCCTTTTAGAAAATTATTATGTAATTTCTTAATTTAGTTATGCCTTATACAACGACAAAGATAACGAATTGTTTCTCCGTTTTGCGTGGTACAGTTCTATACAGATACTTGAACATTGTCTGTGAATGCAGGTACATAACATAATATGATACTATGTATGTATGTATCGTCCATACAAATTCGTGGTCGGTTTGAAAGATCAATTGATTAATTGTATGGACGAAATGAACGACTTTTTGAACTGTGAACGATCTTAAGTGCAACAAAGCGTCATGTCATCTCATCAAACTGGGGCTGGGATCTTGACGCGACTCTATAAACTCTAAAAAGTATGAGGATGTATGGATGTAAAGTCCATTGGAATATGTGCACACTTTGAGTCTCACTCTCAAATCTTCTAGACAAAAACCACTTTTATTATATTTATATAGTGGATCAATTTGTATACATATATATACATATATATATATATGTCGTACCTTTTCGTACCTGTGGCGTTCCGTTGTCGTTGTTATTCACTTTTTCGTTTACTGTAGGAGGAGAAAATTACGTGGACACAAACGGCATTAAACTTACTGTATTTTTTTCTCTCTCTCTCTGCCTCTGTCTCTGGCTCTGTACATTCAAACTGATACAAAAACGATTGAGTTTGGCCAACGACTAAAAAGAAGCTTTATTACCAAAACAGTGGAGCTGAACTAGGGAGTTTACTTCACTTAAAAAATCGATAAAAATAAATTTGAATACAAGTAATAAATTACATTTATTGGGTGGGAAAAAATTTACTGGATTCCGATGGAGTTGAAATATACATATAGACATTCATTACATTGTAAATAGGTTGATTTTAAACGGATTATACCTATAAGTACATAGAAAGAGAAGTCGTACATACTTACTTATGAATTTAGCCGATTCATTTGAATTTTGAATGTTCATCTCTCTTGTGTGACCATACTATAATTACAGATACTTACACCAAAAAAGCCAATGTCCAAAGTGTCCGTGTATTTCTCCAAGCGCAAAATGCAAATGTCCTCATTCAATTTTCAAGCACTCAGTCGGTAAAAGTATTGTCTTAAAATGGGAGACGAAGACGACTCGACTCTACACTAGTCTACAGATATACCTGGTACATCTACATGGTACATGTGCATATAAAAATTCTTTATGGGAATTTTTCTAGACTTTCTATATACTCGAAGAGTTTAATTTTAAATTTGCAAGTAAAGTTTTAAATTAATAGCTCCTGTGCCAGCTTGCACTCGTGAAAGTGCCAAAAGCTATAACTTATGTATGTAGCCTATAAGCACATGCACGAAAATGGGAAAAATGCCACAAATTTACTTTCATTTGACAAAGTTTGCGAGATAACAATGTCCAATGTCCTTTTTGTCATCACTTATTAAAAAATATGTATACGACTCAAGTCAAGTAAAACTTGATTCGTCGTGAAATAAAGTTTTTTAAATACATTTTATTATGTAGCAACTCCTTTGGAAATTCTACATACATAGTCTACAAGTCTACAATCTCCACACATACCGTATATGCTATAATAGAGCCGCTCCTTTTTATAGAACCGCAGAGGCTGTATAAAAGTTTTGAATTACAACCTCACCTCACTTTCAATGGTCCTCTCATTTGAATTACATGTGCATTCATAGATTTTAAGGGGGTCTACTATACAACCGCACTCTGCTATACAACCGCAGCGGTTGTATAATAATTTGAAATACACCCTCTGCGGGTCTATTATAGCATATACGGTATGTACATATGTACACAATTATTAAATGTTTTGTTTGGGAGGAGGGTGTTGTGTTGTAAACACAATTATTTTTCTTCTTCATCATGTTTATGATTTTCTTATGAGTTTTGACTCCTTGTTTTCCTAAAATAATAAGCTCATTTAGCAACGAACACAATTGATTGTATAATAGATTTTAATTTATTTATATACAAATGTGATGTGATGACAAACTCCTGTCCTATATTGGCATCATCGGGGAATTTAAATTTATAAACTGACGAAATGAAATGAAAAAAAATGTGAAGCATGGACAAAAGACAAAAGAGTGGACTTTTCTGGGTAAGGCACTGTGTAATTTATTTGATTTTACTTTACTTTACTACATACGTATAGGTAGTATTAAGTTTAAAGTATAAGCCCTGCTGCATATATCTACTTGTACTTGTACATACATGTCTATGTACATTCTATCTGTACATGTGTAGTATGTAATGTGTACGTATTCCGTACATCAAACGCACACGAACTCTCCTGTATGTACATATTGAGGAGTTTTGTATATAGGTATACGGTTGAAATTTAAACTTGAAAAAAACTTGCTGCTGGTCGTAACAATTTACTATTTACGTATGCGATGCCGTATAAAATCCCTTATACACACGTGCAGAATAGCAATAAAAGAGAGACAGGGGAAGCAGCACAGTAATCGAGTAATCGAAGACGTTAGCCACCTACGACAATAAATTAGTTGACAAATAGAAAAAATTTATGGAGAGATGAGATGTGCTCTTTTATACCTTTTTCTTCCCCTCTCTCTCTCTCTCTCTCTTCTGCTTCTTCTCCTTTCCCTTGTTCAGTTCAACTTGTTGAGATTCGAACTTTAGATCAACTTTTTGATAGAGCCTCCCAGAGATGAAGAGATAAGAAACTTTGTTGTTTTTTCTCTTATATACGATTAGACTTGAACACACAACCATTTACATGTAGTGAGGCCTCAGCTGTTAGTACAGATATCTGAAGGAGTTTGGACGCAGTTTTTCTCCTGCCCTGTAGGATTTGTTATACACTTGCAACTTATGTACGTAATATGAATTTCACATTTATGATACACATGATATTCGTCGCATCGTTAGTGATAAGTTACCCACAGTGTAAAAGTCGTAAGTACTTCTGTGTGGACTCTCTCTCTCTCTCTCTACTTTTATCCTTTGGTATATAACATGAACACAGTGTTCGTATAACATTATCTGTTCCTCATCTCGTTATTGTTGTTCATCTCGGATTCGTACACATGTAGTTGCTATCATAAAGCAAACAATTTATTAACTCTGTTTGCCCCTTTGCTCACTTCCATTGTCTCCCACTGCTAGATGTGAAATAATTTTTATTAATGTCCCACAGATGAACATCTTGAAAAATTACTTTCCTTTCATCCACTCACGAGTCCATCATAACAAATAATAATGGCAATGTGTACACGTACACGTACACACATTATTACTTTCATCAGGTAGGAGCTTCTTTTTTCAGACTTTGCCTGAGGTCTTTTTTTCTAAAAAAAAAAACCCTCCGCAGAATATCAAAATCCTTTTTCTTTTCCTTTTCTACAATATATTTTCTGCGATCTGTCTAAATGACTAAATCATCTGAATTACGATGCTGAGATCATTCAAAACTAGTTAATAGGGGGGAAATATTATTGTTAGCCCAATCACGTACAAAAATTATTAATACGTAAGTATATATACGATGTATCAAGGAAATGTGAATATTCTGTCTGAGGTTGAGAGTCAAATGAAAATATCTTATTTGGTGTCTTTGTGGAGGTAGCTGAACAATTATATATTGTATAGAAAAAAAATCCATATTCCACCGTATTTTTGTAAGTATACAAGGTATAGAAATATTCTATTATTTATACGTTAATAAATGTCTACTGGAGGGTTATAGTTCAAGGGAAGTCTATATAATTGTAGTCATGGTAAGTGGATATTAATACAATGTGGTTAAAAAAAATTGACTTGATATACCAATTAGGTAATGAAAGGGATTGTGAGTTTGGTTTTTTTTTTCAAGCTGCGAGCAATGATTAGAGGATGCAAAATTGGATTTTGGATTCCAATTTTTCAAATCCTTATTCTTCTATGATATAATAATGTTCTTCTAGTTGTATATATATGTAGTTGTTATTCAATATTCCATGTACTCAATTCAATACTCATATACAGACAAAACCAAAAAAAAAAATCTATCGTCGTCGTCGTCGTATATCTTACGAGGACTATGTCAGACGTGTCTTTTTTTGTAAAATATGAGATGAGGTGGGTTTTGTAGAGAAAAATGACGCGAATTCGATGGTACAAATATCTCTTGC
>JAIUND010004218.1:0-12733 GCA_034699125.1 Gisinianus flammeolus | reverse complement strand
CTGTCACTAAAATGTTTGAAAACCTAAAGAAACTTAAGAAAATAGGAAACAAGTCCAATCTATACAGACCGTACAGACGAGAATTTTTTAGTCTGAAGGTCTGGAGCTCTTTTCTCCAGACCTGCAGGCGACTTGTGTCTTTTTATTCGGCCTGGAATTGAACTTTCTCTCACTTCAAGGCGACCTGTGTCTTTTTAATTTCGCCTGGATTAAGCAAAAGCGCCCCCTTTTCTGCTTTCTTGCAGACCGCCTGACAGTCTTGAGACTTTAGAAACAGACCCATATATTATGACTTCATGACATTAGCAACGAATGAACGAACGAACGAACGAACGAACGACAATAACGATGAGGACGAGGAAATCTGAGATTGTTCACTAGCGAAAAAGATTCTCAACTGAACTGAACTCAAGTGAAAGACAAAAGACAAGGATTCGAGGATGATAAAGATCTTTGCTCATTAACTGGATCGAAAGTAGTGGAAGTGGAGGAGAGTTGGTCGAGTGGGAAGCCCAAAGTCAAACTCCTGTCCTCGCCTCTGTATAAGTCCATGAACATATTATATTATATTATACTCACATGCATTCACATATATACACACACACACACCTATGTATTTTCGCATAGTGTACATAGATATACAAACGGAGTGTCACAAACTCGGAAATCACTGTGAGAAATGAGGGAAACTTTTAAAATGTGTGATGCCAATGAAACTTCTCTTCGTTGTCCTCGTCCTTGCTATATATCTGTACTGCAAATTCCAGTACCTGTGTTTGGTATATCTGCAAACCAAAAACCAAAATCAAAATCAAGACGAAAATGTATAGCTGCTAGCTGCATAATGTATCCAGTTTTCCAACCACCACCACAATTGTTGGCTGTCATCAAAGTCCCTTCTCAAACTTTCCCTTATAAATACTTACTTTAGCAATAAGTATCTGTATATATAGCTTTTGATTTTGGACACTTTTTATCCAAACTTTTGTGTCTGTCATATCCAAAATCCAAATGCCAAAATGCCAAAATGCCAAAATCCAAAGTTCTCAAGCTCCATATAATGTGTGTTATATTGTAACAAAAATTTCCCCTTGTTGTTTGGTGGTTCGTGTTTGAGATTGTTTGAGTGTGCATTTGCCATTGGTTGATTTTGATTTTGATATTCTCTCATATTTATTTTAGGCATTGTCATTGTCATTGTACATTGTACAGTAATAATAATAATTAGTTTGAATCCAGCCAGAGCACGAAATGGAAAAGGAAACTCCTTGTCATTGCATATTTCATAACGGGAACAGAGTTGACACGCTCAATTTATGAGTATAAACTATAAAGCAGAATTTGTGTTCAACTCAATGCATGTACGATATGTTTTATGACAAATTATTTGTCATTCTTTCAAGTATTTCGATTTTTGGAGTATCTATATAAAAAAACATAACAAAATACTTGAGGGAATTAAACTTTGCTTGGGTTGATGTATTTTTTGTATAGTATTGTACGATAAAAGATGTGCGATGGGACGGGAAAGATGAGAGAAGAAGAAGAAGGGAAATGAAGAATGAGGAATTTGCGATGGGATTCATTCCGCATTTTCCAAGATGGAGATGGGAATTTTTGGAGGACGAGGTGAATCTAAAAGAGGGAGAGAGAGAGGAAGATGTGGGCATGTAGATAATAGAATATAAAAGTGAGAGTCAGTGTTTGTGTGTGTGTGAAAGAAATATGAGGAGGAACGAAGAGCGAAGGAAGGTGAATGTGAAAATGTGAATGGACAGGAAATATTCATGAGAAAAGTGTCTAGAGTCTACAGATAAAATGGATCCAGTTCGTTCTCTCTCTCCTTCATTCCCTTCATTCTCATTCTCCTTCTCGTTCTGCTTCCATGCTTTATGCTCCGATTCCATATTCTCCTTCTCATTCTCTATATACATATACACATTTCCACAATCTACTTACAAAAAAAAAAAATCTACAGCCTACCGTGTCTACAATCTACAATTCTACAATCTACAATGCTGGTACTTCTGAGTGAATTTTGTAGGAAAAATGAGAGTGAAACTGAAACTGGAACGACGGAAAGTCAAGGTAATAACCAAACAAATGGGCTCTCTGGACTTTCTCGTGTGTGTGTGTGTGTTCAGAAGCAGAAAGAGAAGCCAAAGCCAAAGCCGAAGCCGAAGCATAGCAGCCGACTGAAAAAAATTACATGAAACATTATACAAATTTAAAGGCTATTTGTTATATTTGCAAATTGTAAATTGTAAATTCCAAATTCCAAATTGCATGAGGAATGAGGAGGAGGAGGGAAAAAATAAACAAGGAGCAAAAGATGGGAGGGATTCTCAAGTAGAAGTAGAGGAAATGAATACGGCATCAGGAGCATCAGTATCAGTATCAGCATTCAGCATCTGCATCTATGTATTTCTCTCTCCTTTTCTCCTTCCATCTTCCATTCCACATATTCCATGCAGTTTCATTCCAATTTGTTCAATTTGCGTGTGTGTTTTCTCAACTCAAGATGCATGTGTTTTGTGTTTTGGTGTTTTATCTCTCCTCGTCTGTCTGTGTGCTGCTTGTAAATTGTGAATTGTGAATTTGACTGTGGATCTGTTCCTGTTCTCTCTATATATATAAAAAAACAAGGATATGACAGGAGATGGGATTGGAAAGCTCGGGCAGTACAAGAAGAAGAAGAAGACGAAGAAGAAGAAGAAGAGGAGGAGGAATGCTCCAACACACACACACACACACTACGGCCGGAAATGAAGATGTTGAGAGAGATATATGTGCGAGTTTCTCTCTCTCTCTCTCTTTCGTCCTTTGTACTTGCTAAAGGAATTCTCTTGTACTTTGTAGTTTGTATTTACTTGGAGGAACATCTCCATTCTCTCCATTTCACTCAATTCCATTGGAAATTCGAGAACCGAGAGAGGACGACGACGACGACTCCATTTCCCCATTCTTCATTCTTCATCGGGATTTCGTGTGTGTGTGTGTGTGTTCTGTGTGAGTGGGACTTTCGGACGGTAAATAACGAAAACGAGTTGGAATTCGCAACATTTCCGAGATGATATTTGTTGTATTCTCTTTTACTCTCTTCTCTTCTCTTCTCTTCTGTTGTGCATGGTGAGAGAATGTTGAATGTTGAATGTCTGGGTTGTCGAGGAGGAGAGTTGAGCAGAGCAGGGCAGGGCAGGGCAGAGATCCTCACCAGAGATCCACTTGCTTTCTCTCTCTCTCTCTTTCTTTCTCCTCTGTACTGAATTCAAACTCAAACTCAAACTTGGTCGGAACTGGAATAAAATGAAGAGTGAGCTCTCACTCACAACCAACCCAAGCAGAGACATAGAGAGAGAGAGAGAAAGCATGAGGATTGAGGATGAGGAAGAACATGGGAATTTTGGCGGCTGTTTCTGGTGCTGGACGGTTTTCTCCCTGCCTTTTCCTTTCCCTTTTCCCCGTCGAGTCGGTCTCTCACAGTTCTCAGTAATCTTTGCACCACGCTGAATAATTAAATCTCCTCCGGTCCCTTCGCTCTCTCTTTCTCTCTCTCTCTCTCTTTCCTCTTCAAACACCCCACACAAACACACCCACACACACACAATGAAGAATGTCTGTAAGTACATATTTCTCATGAACATATTATGAATACTTTCTCCCCCCTTTTCTTCGGCATATGGCGGAGCAAGCATGTGAATGTTCATGGGAAATATCAAAAATGTCCCATATATTTCCGTTGTAACTTGTTCAACAATTTGTATTCCGTCTCTTTCTCCTCTTAAATTCGACTCGAGTCTTCTTTCTCCTCTCTTTTATTCTTCTCTCCCCACACACAATTTTTATTTCATATCATTTCTCAGCCCCCTCCTCTCCCCCCCCCAAAAAAAGAAACAAAAAAATACACTTTATTTTAGTTGTATTTTTATCTGCTTATAAGCATAAATAACAGCTGAATTCACAATTGAAGATTGAGGATTGAGGATTGAGAATTGAAGGATTCTTAAAGAGGAATCTATTTGAAATTCTCCACCATGTCTTTCTAAGATAATCCCATCGTTTCTGCATATGTACACAAAATCTGGACGCCTTTTTCTCTCTCAACTCCCAAGAAACTGAAACAGAAATAGAAACAGAAAATACAAACAGAGAGAAAGGGAGAAAGGGAGAGGAAGAGAGCGAGAGAAAGTACAAACAGATGTGAAGGGAAATTTATGAATTACGGATAGGAATTCCCACTACAAACAACCCAAAGACCAACAACGGACGTCATCCATTTATTATTCCCATGCTCAATTCACCACTTCACAATTTCATATAGTCGAGTTGAGTCGAGTCGAGAGTGTGTGTGTTTTTGTTTGTGTACATTTTCATTTTCATATCTGTAGATTGTAGATGAATCATCAAACACGTACTAAATAACGAAAATGCTTCCTCAACTTTCCCTTTTGCGTTTGCGTTTGCTGTTGCTGTTGCTTTTGCTTTTGCTCTTCCTGCTTTCCCTCGTTTTTTTTCTCCTCTGCTTGTTTCTCCACTGGAGGCTTTGAGGTTCAAGTCAAGGGAATTTTCACTTGAGAGAGAGAGAGAGAGAGAGGTGAAAAGAGGAAAGAGAAAGATGTGAAAACTTTACCTGAGTGAAGCGTCTAGTAAAATGTAAATGTGAGCGTAAAGGAAAGGAAAAGGAAAAGGAGGGAAATGTATCAAAATCTTAAATCTCAATGAAAATGAAAATGGAAAGCAAGTAGCCCAAAAAACCCACTCGAGCTAGAAATGAAACTTTGAAGTCAGATTTTCAGAGTGGAAATGTGGGCTGAAAAGTTGAGTTGAGGCTGGCTCCTCACCTTCTTCTTCTTCTTCTTCTTCTTCTTCGTATTCATGTTCTAATGTAATTACAGGTTCTCTAATATTCTCTATGGTTAATCCTTAAGAGATTTCAACGACCACTTTTCATCCACATCCACATTCTCTTTCTCCTTCTTATCTCTTCTATCTACGTCCTCCATATGCCTTTCCCTTTTTGGATTATTTATCCTTTTAATTAAGGCAATCTCCTTTTAATTTCCACTGAGAGAACGGAGAAGAGGAGACGAGGAGAAAATACCCCACCAGTTTTTATATATGTATTTCATAATTCATAGACGACCCCTTTTGTTATTCATAATATTTTCCACACTTTTTCTTTGACTTTGACTTTGAATTTGACTTTGAGTTTAACTTTCATTTTACCTGGAACAATTACGATTTTGCATCTATATTTCTATTTAGAGCACATTATTATCCGACTATCCGTATATTAATGTATTTACACGGCTTACCGTCTAATTATCATACTAATTCCCATTCTCATCTAACTCATTTTCCCATATAATTTCAAAACTCCAATTAAAATCAAAGCTCCATGCAGAAGGCAAAATTCAATTTGTGTCACAAATCTTATTATTTTACATAATAATATGCCAAAAAAAAAAAAATGTTTGAGCTTTGAGTTCCCTTTTTCCTTCATAAATTCTTTAGCGCTCTCTTTGAGGAAATTCTCAAGATTTTGCTGGTGCAAAAAAAAAAGAAGAAAAAAACGTCAAAGTTGCCATTTGCCAGTTGCTGCCATTTGAGTGCTTTAGTTTTATGTGGGGGAGTGTGTAAAATTTCGCATATTCAATTACACAATTGAGTTTCACAGCAGCAGAGCGTTGAGCAAGGGATTCAATTTCACTCAAAAGTCCAAAAAAAAAATCATGGGTGCGTAAAAGAAACACTTGAAACTGCTCAGGTAGCGTGTGGGTGTTCAAATATCAAAGTCAAAGTCAAAAAGCTCAGGGAATTTTGAGACGTGAAGATTGAAGTGACCCTTTACAAGATTTATACGTGAATCTCCAAATTCCCAAATTCCCAAACTCCCAAATTCCTGAGTCATCAAGTTACATTTACATTTACATTTACATTTACATTTACAGGTAGACATTCTATCGTACATTCTACATTCTGGCCTATGCATTTAATCTATACGACACGGAAAAGGGAAATGAAAATGAATCCATATAATAATTTCATTTAAATCCTCATATTCTCATTTTCCTTATCATTCTCATTCGCATTCTCATTCTCATGCTCTTGCTTTTGGTCCGAATCAGAAGTCACAAGTCAGAATCTGACGATCTGACGATGAGAATCAAAGGCAGAAGGAAGATGAGGATGAAAATGGGAACAAAATATGATTAAATAATTGTTCAGGCACATGAAGGAACATTCACAATCCACATCCACATCCACATTGGAATTTGATATGAAATGGTCTAACTAAAGAGTCTAAACTCTAAATGGACAAAGAATGGAAAGAGAAAGAGAGGGAGAGAGAGGAGAGAGAAAGAGCTCCAGGTGTATAAATATAAATAAAACAGAGGGAGAGACCTTTAGCCCGCTTGTGAATTCATCATTTATAAAACGTCAGTGCCAAAAAACCACGAGACCCCAGAAAATATACCGTGTGTGTGTGTAGACAAATACAGAGACAGTGTGTGTAGATTGTAAAGCTAGGTATATAGCCGGAGAGTATCAGTAGAGTAGAGACAGAGAGGCGAGAAGGTTGGGGAAATGGGAGAGCGATAAGTTATATACGGCGAGAGCATAACCAATTCAAGTGACATAAATCGAGAGCCGAGCGAGAAAGAGAGAGAGAGAGAGAAAGAGAGAAGCCGAGTAGGTATAAATAAAAAATGCTAAATAGAAATTTATGTGAGGGTGAGATGGAGATAGAGAAATAGAGGAATAGAGATAGTCAGTCATCCACCATTAGAATTTACCTGATGATAATGATGATGGTCATGAACGATGAACGGTGAACGGTGAGCAAGTGGAAGTTGGATGAGATGAGATGAGATGAGGGAAAAGGAGGAAGGTCGCCGTGTGAATAAAAAGAAAACCACATGGAGGCAGAGGAGGCAGGTAAGTTAACGTTAAAGTTAAAGCTAAAGCTAAAGCTACAGCTACAGTCAAGTCAAGGAATCTGTCAGAGAAGTCTGACAAGGCAAAAAGGGAGGCTCGATGTCGAATTTCGAATTTCGATCCACTCCGACTTTACATTTTAACTCGACTCCTCTCTTTAGATTCTTTTATTATCTGTACACTATTCTCACAACCAAAACCAAAACCAAACCATTTCATTTCATTTCCATTGCATTACATTGCATTGCATTGCATTGCATGTCTTTATACAGATTACTACAGATGTATCAAGTGATATCTTGTAGTCACTTTGTACTTTGTATACGATACGGTATAATATTTTAATATGGAGATGGAGATGGAGCGGCTCAACTATTTATCTGTATACGATATACAACTACTTCAATTTAATCCCGATATATCATGATTCATTATTATTATTATATTATATTAAATTAAATTACGCATGCATTAATAACTTGCACATATCCAACAGCCAACAGAACAGGCCATCAGCTAACAGCCAACATCTAACATCTATTACCAATCCATAAATAAAAATCTTGCCTCATATTTATGAGCTGTCTCTCCCTCTCTCTCTCTCCCTCTATCTCTCTTCTTGGCTGGCTCTGATCATTCCAATGCCCAATTCCCAATGCTCAATGCCTAATGCTCAATGCCCAATCCGTATCAGTATACCAATCCCATGTACTTGTACTTTTAACCACATGAACAACCATTAATCTTCTCATCTCCTCAATCCTCAATCCTCTCAATCCTTTCAACTCAGACTCAAACTCAAACTCAAACTCAAACTCAACTCAACTCACCATTTAACCAACAACCAAAAAAAAAACTCCAGAGTTGTCGGTTGTCGATCCTCTTCATTTTTCATAAATGTCGAATTTCAAATTTGAATCCCCACATCCTAAAAAAAATTCAATATGCCAACTGCAAACCAACGATTACGATGACGATTACGATGAGGTTTAATCCAATTTCCAGGAAATTCCCAAAATCTGGCAGAAAACAGAAAAAGATGGAGGATCGTCGGAGAATCCTCCATTTGATTTCTCTCTCTCTCTCTTTCTCCTCCATACGTAATTTAATTAAAAATCCAGCTAAAAATTACAAACGAAATTAAGGAATATCCAGAATTCAGACAGACGAAATCAAAAGCAAAAATGAATGTAGAATCTCTCTCTTTTTTTTTTCCTTTCAGATTTCCGGCCAGTTCATTTCAACTTCAACTTCAACATCAACACAAGAAAATAAAAGGAATTGTGACTGTGTGGTGTGACTGGTGGTGCACTTAAAAGACTCGATTTTTTTGTGTGTGTGGACGCACGCAATCATAATAATAATAATTATTACTATCAACTATGGAAGGAGAGCATTTACAACTTTACACATTTCCAGAGGTCGTCGGATAAATGAATTTGAATATCATTATCATTAGAAATGGATACAGTGGAGAATTTGGAATCTAGACTAGAATAAAAAGGATTATCTATATCTATACTTTCTATATGTACACCTAGAGAAAAAAAGAGACGGTGGGGAACTGAGAACTGACCAGGAGTCAGAAGGAAAAGGCAGTAGGCAGAAGGCAGAAGAAGGGTTCTGGATGGAGATTTGGAGTGTGAGTGAATGGGATATGTTTATCAAGTAATCTGGGGGAGAGTCAATGGTAAATGGTCTCCATTGTTGTCCAGATAAACTACAAAAAAAAACTACACACTACACAAAGTATGTACAAAATACAGTTGTACGTTGTATGTACACCATCCAGTTTGCTTCTCTCTTCTTCTACATATCGAATGTGTGGATTGTGGATTGTGGATGAACGCTTGGAGATGGAGTCAAGTAATTTGACAATAACTCGGGTGTAGGTAATTCAAGGAACGTTATCTGTCCAACCAAAACCATTTCACATTGTATAAAATAATACTCTCTTCACATTCACATTCACATTCACTACAGACTACAGATACTACAGATACACACGAGAAGATGCATGCATAATGGAATAAGAGAATGTTTTTAGTGTGTATCAAGATGATGATGATCCCTCTATTCCTCTATTCCTCTATTCCTCTTCCTCTCCTTCTCATTCTCATTCTTATTCTATAGTTATTCTCATTCTTATTCGGATATTATTATTACTCTGCTGGATAAAAGTAAAAGACATGTATTTGTATTGCGTTATGTTGTACAGTTATACTTGTACGCAATTCTCAAGTTGAATTGAAATTGAAATTGAAAACAATTCTGTCAGAGTCAGACGGACGAGAATAAGAATAAAAGTACGAACTATAGAACTAGAACTAGAACTAGAACAAGAACAAGAAAGTATCTAGTGTCTGTCTCTCTCCCTCTCTCTGTATATAAAATGATAATATAATAATAATGATACTCCTATGGCTTGTACTTGTATGTACATATTTGTATTTTGTACTCGTAAGGTATTAAGTGCATACACACATTGTTTGTTCATATCATAATACTACAGATACATACATATACGCTTTTTCAGAAACCCCCACTCATACGATACGATATATGTATTTTCCCATGGATATACGATATAAAAAAGGTAGATACATAATAGGAAACGCAACGCACACACGAAACTACATAAGATATGTATGTAGATGAAACGAAACGAGGAGCTTCCAAAAAGGAAGGTGAGTCCTCGTCCACCAAGACAGAGAAAGAGAAAGAGAAAGAGAAGGAGAGACACGAGAACAAGAAGAAGACGGAAAGAAACTGATCGTGAAACAGAAACAGAAACAGGATTGAAAAAAGCTTCTGACGATCCAACTCTCCAACTCCAACAACAACATAGAATTCTCATGACATGCCATCGCCATCGCCATTGCCATCCGAATCCTCTAAAGTCTAAAGTAAACTAAGGTAAAAGATACGGTGGCGAATGGGCATTCCGCAGCTCCAGTTCCAGTTCCAGCTCCTTCGTGTTCCTTCGTATTTCGTATCGTATCGTATCGTTTGTATTTGTATCGTATTATATCGTATCGTATCGTATCGTATCGTATTGTTCATTATGTGACTCGTCGCCGTAACTCTCTTCAATCCTCAACTTGTACACACACAAACACAAACAGAAACACAGGCAGGCAGAAACGAAACGCAATAAGATACAAAGTTGTTCTCGTGTGTAAAGAGTGTAAATGTAAATGTAAAGTAAAGTGTGTATGTGTAAAAATAACCAAGTACGTATTTGTATATAGCATGGCCTGATCGTGAGCAAAGAGAGGGTAAAGTTTTGTAAAGGGAATCTCTTGGCTTCTCCATCGCATCGTCTCCTCACATTCACATTCACATCATCAAATCCCCTTCTTCTTCTTCTTGTTCTTCTTGTTTCCACTCTCACTCGCACTCGCACTCTCACTCTCACTCACCGTCAGTCGGCTCACAGACGTCGAGCAGTTCACAGCTCCCAAACATCACCATTTTTTCTCCCCACTTTTCCACGAAAAGCCACGACGCGGTCATCTGTAAACAGATAAATGTCAATAATACATTTACAAAACACAGTGTGTACATATAAAGTGAATACACAATACCGAATACCGAATCTTCATTAGTTCAAGGACATTTTCACACGTGCTCATCCCAATTTATTGTTCGTAGCACTAACATTAAGTTTTACCTTCAATTGTGTATATATTCCATTCAAAAACGTAAAACAGAGAAAAGGGAGAAAAAGGAATGAACATTTACTCAAACATTTCCTAGTTTTACTCTTTTTTTTTATGGCGTTCAATCCGATTTCAAAATACAAATACAAAAATACGGACGCGACTGACGATTGTGAGTGGATTTTCCGTGAGTTCATAACTATATATTTAGTTTCCGTGTCTTTTTTTGCTCTGTTCCTGTTCCAGTTCCAGTTCCAGTTCCAGTCTGCAGTCACGCAGTGGCAGTGGCAGAGACCGATAGGAAAAAGTCAAACATATATACCAAACAATAATAATAATAATAATTTTGTGAAGAGTCTCTTCAATTTCCGTTTCACTTCTCTTCTTCCTTTTTTTTAATATTTACTCTCAAGTTTTTTTTCCTTCAAGAGTGTCTGTTCACTGTTTACTGTGTTTCCCATTGTTTGTGTTTGTGTAGCTCCTTTTTTCCACCCATCATCATCATCTTGATACCGTCATTTTTTTCTCTCTACTCTCTCCACTAAACTAAAGTCGACTATACATTGAGATTTGAGAGAGATTTCACGATTGGAGATTTCATTTCGGGATTTCATTTGTGTTTGTGTGGTTTTACAGATATATTTTATACGATATATTGTGTGCTCACCTCACTCGAGTCCAGTTGAGTTTTGTGTTCGTGTGTGTTTGTGTTTGGTCATGTGTACTTAAAAATATCCTCGTTCTCGTTCTCTCCTTCGCCTTATATTCTTCTTCTCCTTTTCCTCCATTTTTCCTCCTTCCTCGGTTTTTATTTACTCTCTCTCTCTCTCTGACATAATAAAAAAGGATGCGGGAGAGAGAGAAAACTATTAAATATTATTATTGTTGTCGTTGCAATTGCAATCGCAATCGTTCTCCTTCTCGTTCTCGTTATTGTCCTCATTTTCCTCCTCAGTTCGTTCTCCTTGCGTCTCTCCAGCTTTACTTTCAACTCAAATCTGTCTAGAATCTGAAATCATCTGAAATCTGGGAATCTTTCGACGAGTCGAATTGCAGTAAAAATAGGGAATGAAATGAAGTCATGGTGAGAAAGGACGCAGGCGGTTCGTTCGGTTCCTTCACTATTTATCCAGCATTATCATCATCTCCAGCCGTATACTGTCCACCACCACAACGAGAACACAACAACCAGAACCAGAACCAGCAACCAGCAGCAACAGCAACCTTCTCCAGAGCACACCAACAATCTCCTCTTCTTCTTGTGGTCGAGTGTGTCTGTTCGTCCGTCTGTCCGTCCGTCTGCTGTGTTGTGTGTGGAAAATCAAAACTTTTTTCCTCTCGAGCTGTTGGGAAGAAGAAGAAGAAGAAGAAGTTGGGCAAGTTGGGAAATTGTGTGGACTTGTTCAAGATTCTTCAAGTGGATGGAAAAAGTGAGAGAGAGAGAAAGAAAGAGAGAGAGAGAGACGACTTGCGATGATTTAAACAGCGTCCAGCCCCGAGTCCACGAGCACACAGTGAAATAAAAGTCAAAGTCAACTAGTGGACAATGAGCCATTCAAGTGTGGAATTTTTATAGGGGAGGACACCACAGGTGACTAACTTTTGAGGCACTCCACTGCACTGACTCCAAGTCCAACTCCAACAAATCTACACACACACAGAACACAGTGCGAGACTGTCCGAGAGTCAAAAGGAAGTTTTTTCCCTTTTTTTTCTCTCTCTATGTACAATATATACACACACAGAAAATCCCACACACTTTTTACTTCAACTTCAACTTCAACTTGTGAGCTTCAAATTTGGGACAAGAAATTGAGAGAAGAAAGACATAAACAAGAAAGTCATGTGAGGATGAAAATTGAATGTTGAATAAAAATTGGTGGAATTGGTGGAATTGTGAAGTGGCACAGCGGGAGTGATAATTATGTCATTTCTAATCGTGATTCATGTGACGTGAATCAAGTTTTTTTTTTCTTCAAAACAATCAAGAAAATATATAGAAAATCAAAAGAAAGGGAGTACGCGAAGGAAATGTACAGATATATGTAGATGGACATGAAAATATCATGATAATTTGTCGAGTTGTTGTTTGAGGCAGAGCTGAAGAAGTTTTGAAAATGAAGTGTTTTTGG
>JAIUND010004217.1:0-12740 GCA_034699125.1 Gisinianus flammeolus | reverse complement strand
ATTTGCTATTTTTTGATACCGAACAACATTTACTGACTATTCTCGCTATGAAGTTATTTCGACTTGAATGCCCCTATACTGTAGGTATTGCTTTCGCTTACCCTTAATGACAAATACATTTTTTATTACATAAATCCATTAAATCCATATGAATATCCGTCAGTTTTATTTCATTTATTTTGTCATCGAATGACAAATCAAAATTCAAATTTCAAATTTCCCGCCCTTAATCCTGAATCCAAATATCTTCTTCCCCTTCCTCTGCATCTTCATCTACTTGTTTTGCAGGAACTTTTGTGTTTGTCCTCCGACCTGCTCCAATTCTTGTTGTTGTTGTTGTCGTTCTTTTTGTTTTTGAAGCTGGACTTTTGACTTCCATAATTTTGTTCCGTCGATGATTCGGGCCGGTTGAATGAGAATAAGTCACGTGGAGCATCCACTCATTTAAAGTGCGAAACAATTTCTTGGCCGGACATTGAGGGCACTTATAAGGACTTGATGGGCCAGCATGGGTCTTCAAATGAGTGGTTAAATGAGTTCGGCTCAAATATGTCTCCGGACAAAGAGGACAATCAAATCGTGGTGGACAATTCTTCAAGTGTTTGACTAACGAGAGCCGGGATTTGTACACCTTTTTACACTTTCTGCATTTCATTTCTTCGTCCTCGTCGTCCACCAGCACTTTTTCTTCATCTGGCGAGGTTTCGGATTCTGATTGTGAACTCAAGTCCAGCAGGTCAATTTCTTCCACGTTGTTGTTGTTGTTATTGTTATTGGTACTGCTATTGTTTCTGTCGCTGTTGTTGTTGAAGGAGCAAATCCTCTTGGGCTCTGGACCGGATGGGACAGTCGTCCAACCTTTAATGATGGCACTGGATGTGGACATTTGGAGCAGATGAAGATCTGGGATGAGTTTACAGCTGCTCCGATTGGAATTATTATTATTATTTTTATGGGCAGAATTGTGGGCAGAGAGTTGAATTTCAGAATCGAAAAGCTCATAACATTTCCGACACAAAAACTTTCCCACGCTCAGCTTTCTCCCGATCATCTCAAAACATCTCTTCAAATCCTCATGTTGCTGCATCTATATATATATATATATACATTTTATTATGTATACAATAAAATGGGATTTAATTTTATGGAGAACATGTGAATGGATAACAATTATATAAATTATATAAATTAATTATTACACACAGAATTATGGAATTTACAACGTACTTTTTTCTTGAATGTGGGAATCCAAAATCCAAATTGTTAACAGTAACTATAATATACTAAAAATTGTTAATTGTGGATTGGAATTGTATATTAGCAGAGTTGACTGTGGAGTTGGACGAGAATCTATAATACAATCGACGGACAGCTTTATCCAACAAAATGATATTGATCGAAGGAAAAGACTTATTTTCAATTTAATGAGGAATTCCGTTGATTTTGATTTGGAGATTTTTGACTTGAATTTAGATTGTGGATCAGTCTTGTATAATTCTTTTAGTACTTTTTTGGGTATCGATTCCAGAATTAGGTAGTACTAAGAATTATATAGAATGGAATTACCAAAAGCATCGGTAGGGTAAGAGCGTCCAAAAGTTACCAACTTGGTTTTTTACTTATATTTTTTAAATGCAGAATTTTCAAACAAAAATATTTAGCAGGCATGAAGCCCTGATAAAGAAGATTAGTTTATTGTATTTTGAACTTTGATAGACCGATTAAATTGAATATAAAAAATTGTTGAAAATTGTATGCATAAACTGCATCTAAATGAAATCTCTGCACGGCTTGAAGCTGGGCGGAAAAGTCGATTTCTCCAGCTGTAGTGCAATTTAAGTGGGATTTTTTTTGTGCCATCACAATATTTGGACATTTTCCAAGTTGGAAATCATCAAAATCAATTTCAAAATTTAAATCCACTATTTAATTTCATAATTTTAATGTGACGTGTCTTAATTTAAAGTGTGCGTCCAAAAGTTGCCACCCCGTTTCATCCTGTCTTGTCCAAATTGAAAGATCGTCACGATAAAAAATCAAAACAGAAAACAAATAAAAACAAACCAAACTAATAAATCAAAAACAATGTTATTAAAAAAGAAAAATATAATGAATTACGCCGTAATTAATGAATTTACATCGAAAGAATTCATTGTTTGGCCTGAAAAAAATAAACTCCATATATTTACACTTATTTAATTTATTTGAAGGTAATTAAAGATTTGCACAATATTATGAACATTCGCGATTATAATCGCAATTGTAAAAAATGCAATTCCACATCAGCTTTTGACTGTGTGCATAAAATCACAACCCAAAGTCAAAAGTTGCACGCAGATGAACACAGATTTTGTACCCAAATATTATTAAAACACGTTGTTTACTTACTTTTGTAATTATTAGACGAATAATAATGGCTAATTGATTCTTTCTTCTGGTCTTAATCCTGACTTTCCAAAAATAGGATACAAGAAAGTATGAAATTATGGCGGCTCAATAGGATACCATGCAATGTACATATTGGTAACTTTTGGACGCAGGGTTGGTAACTTTTGGACGCAGGGTTGGTAACTTTTGGACGCAGGGTTGGTAACTTTTGGACACATAGTCTGTTTTGGAGTCATTCTTCGAAAATTTAATTACAATTAGATTGAAGGTAATTACCACTTAACTCCGTAATATCCTGAAAGGCTTTGAAATTCTATTTCAATTGACATTTTGACGACCAAAATCCATCAACTACAACGGAAGTTATTTAAGAAACCAAAAGGTGGTAACTTTTGGACGCTCTTACCCTATAGTAAGAATTACTAAAGAATTGGAATTACCAAAACATTTCCAAAAAGAATTGGAATTACCAAAAAAGAATTACCCCAAAGAATTAGCAAAAAGAATTACTAAGGAATTGGGTATTTCCAAATCTTTCAAGGGGGAAATTTTAAAATTTTGGAATTAGAATTACCAAAAGTATTGCCTAAAAGAATTACTAAGGAATTAGGATTACCAAAAGTGCGGCAGAAAGAATTATAGTAAGGAATTGGAATTAGCAAAAAGAATTTAAAAAAGAATTACTTAGAATTAGGATTACCAAAAAATGGACTTATACAACACTGTTCTGGATTGTGTGTGATTTCGTATTTTTGGTGGGTTTTGTGAGAGGGAAAGTGAAGCCACACAGTGCAAGGATTCGGATTCGGATTCGACTTGGATTCTTGTACATTTACATTTCTTTTTTTTGTACATATGACGGTCATATTATGACCACAAAATGACGAAAATGACAATTCAATTCAATTCTAATTATGAGCTGAATAATTACCACATTTCCAACTGATTTATCCTAATTTCTTGTGTAAAAGTCCTTTCTTGTATATAATTATCTTAAATGACAGCGAAATCACAACGCGTTTTTTGATTAGGGTGTATATACAATATATGTATTGTAATTTTAATTCTCATGTACTTACATAAGCAACAGTGGTGTTGTATAATTAATGTGGGGATTAATTTGTCACTATATAGTGAATCACTAGCGCGGTAATAGATATGTAGAACTGTATAAGAAAACACGCCGAATGTCCGTATCTAGAAGCCGAGATATTTGAGTTTTCCTTTTGGCCGCTTTCGCGCCAAAGCGTTTCTTATGATTTTTGTAATTCAAAAAATCACAAGACAAAAATCGTCATATATTTTGTTTGAATTCAACTCAACTTTATAAATTAATTAAAAATATTTACAATTTTTTTAGAAATTTCTAACTGTTTGCATAAAATAGTCCATATTTTCCTACATAACAGTGTGCAAAAAAGTGAAAAAGGACATTCGGCGTGTTTTCTTATCCACAACCCCATATAATGTGCATATAGATACGACACAAGCATATAATATATACACTTGAATCGGTTTCAAAAGATTTCTGCATTTCGGGTCATCGAGTGAAATGTACTCGATTATGCCATAAACGAGTGTGTATTCTCAAGTCGTCCGGAAGAAAATGCAGAAATCTTTTGAAACCTATATTCGAGTGTAAGTATTCTCGGATTAAATAAAGTGTGTGGTTGAGAGGGAGGAGCCATCTCCGCCCACTCTATGTATTTCAAATGGGCAAGGATTCCTAAAAGTATCCTTGGGACCACACACTTTAGTTAATCCGAGAATATATATACTGTTGGATTAAAAATAACTGAGCCTTTCTCTCTCCTCTAAGCCTTTCCGAGTATTCTACTATATATACTGTGTATTATGCAGGGCCGCCGCGCCAGATTTTGTGACGGGGTCGCGGGTTCCAAGGCCCGGCCCTTCCCCCCCAAAAATGTGGTTTTATCTAGTGTAAGATGGAAAAAAATTCCGTTATATCTAGTGTAGGCTTCAAAACAAAGGTCATTTTCTTCTCCTCAAAAACAAAAATTTGATTGAACTTCAACCGTTTAAGTGTAAAAAACTGACGGCGAGCGGAGCGAGCCAGAAAATTTTGAAACAAAATTACTGCATTTACAGGATTTTTGCTTAAAATTGATCATTTTGAAGTTTTTTTCCTTAAAATTGATCATTTTGAAGTTTTTTTGCTTAAAATTGATCATATTGAAGTTTTTTTTATTGGTAAATGAATGAAAAATTAACAAAGCCCGCCCTAAATACTTGTATATTTACGGCTCTTGTACAATAATGACTCGATCGATCGAGCAAGATTCGAATGTGGCGACGTCGTTTCGACCACCTCTTCCGACAGCCGACCATAGCGACGACAATACGACCGTCGGTTGGTCTGGTTTTTGATTTGTAGGGTCTTGAACACTTTTCCCGCGTAATTTGAAATACATATTCTGAAATGATTCACATTTCTCCATTTTGAAATTCTTGCGTACAAATATTGACATTTGGGGAAGAGCGAGTCATTGACTGAATAAAATGATTAAATGTATGTATATACATACTCTAAAGACGATTAGACCGTTTTCTCATTTCTATATTTGAGTGTTCAAACAAATTTGAGACTTCTTCCAATATTTCGTCTTCAGTTCACTGCACAGTCTCTCAAAAATCAACCGAGATCAAGAGCTTTAGGCAAAAATCCCTTCGAAAATGCGGTCCAGAAGCAACACAAAATCTTCATGGGACAAGCAAATAGTTATTTTTCATATTATCATCATCATCGTCGTGGGGTTTTTTCTCCCGGTGAACGCGGATAAAGCAATAAAGGACCTGTATTTCGATGACGTCATCATCTGCACTGATGTTCCTGACAAACAACCCGAATTACTAACCCCGAATCACTTCTCTTCCACTTTCCCTCATTATTTGACTTTGACTGTCCAGTCATTTGAAAAATGCGCCAGCATCTGGGCTCCGCCTTCAAATCATTCCATGTCCATTTTGACGAGCCAAAGTTCCCACCCAAAATTCATTTTTTTATCGAACAGTAGCCGTGCGCTGTCGCAGGTCATTTCCAACGTAAGTTTGTGAACACAATCCACACAATTCATGGTACAATTATATTTTTTGAAATTCCCACACAATTATATATATAGTTGAAGTAAAAAAAAGTTAGAAACTCCTCTTTTTTTGGTACTTGTGATTTTTTGAATTTTAAAGTTGGCGGGGTTCCTACAGAGCTGGGAAGGACTCCAACTCCGACATTTCCTTTGGCTGCCGTCTGTTCTCTTTCTACTTTGGCCCTTCGAAAAGGAGCAGGTTTTCAGTGCATTTGAAATGGACTCATTTCAGAGCGAATTTCAACATTTTCGATATCGATTCCCTCCAGACCTACCATTTCCTGTAGACAGCCAATTCTTCGTAGGGACATTTGATTTTGATGTTCTGAGAGCTGGAAATCTCCGCTGGACGTTCGCTCTCTGGGAAATCTATTCAGTCAACTCGGAGTTGATCCTAGAAAAACTGGAGATTTTCCCCATCATTCCCACACTCAAACGAGAATTCTTCGATCAAATCATCGGGATTGTAGTGAATGCTCTGGAGATTCATGCGGATATTGCTGGGCGACGGGGATTTCGTCAGCTTCCGGTTAGAGCCGCGGGCGTCGTAAGTCTCAAAGTCCAGCATTCTCCACATTCTCAGCATTTTTATGGCATCGATGGATCGAGCAATCTTACATATATTCTTGCTTGTTGTTGTTGTTGTTGTGCAGTTTGAGCCGTACAGGTACGATGTGGATTTGGTGCGAGATGGTGTTGATAGGACTTTGGTGGATTTCACTGGAGGATTCTCCGTGGAATTAATGTGGGATCTTCGGGATGCCCTCAATTTCTCGTTCGTTTGCACTTCATCTTTTTGAATATACTCTTTAACTATTTAGAATCCGGGATTTCATTTGAGATCAACATGTTTTACTATAATTTCTTTAATTATACGTTTGGTATAGAGTCGTCGGGATTTGGACGGACCATTACATCAGGTGAATAATTATTGAAGAGAATTATATTTGTATTTGGAGTTGTGCATAGAAGAACGGCTCACATACCACTTTTCACTTTTTTGCATATTAATATATGCAGAAAAACATGGGCTATTTTATACAGGAAAATTTATAGGAATTTGTAAAAAAAATTGCAAATATTTAATTTTAATTAAGTTTTGATTAAAGTGATTTTCCGAAAAGTGAGCGGCCAAAGTGGAAACGGATGTTGATGAAATTGCCGCTAGAGGACTCACTCAAAATTGTATGATGAAAGCAGAGTTCAAGAAAATCCCTGAAATTCAATGAAACCGTTTCATTCAAACGGAGCTTATAATACGCGCGCGAGTTGCTCTTAAATTGTGCTCGACATTCAAACTCGAATATATCGACTTCTAGATAGTGGTATGTGACCCGTTCTTCTATGCACAACTCCATTTTATTACCTATGCAAATTTCATGGTCTTGGATTTCCAAGTAAAACTATATATATACCACACTCGAGTGTCCCTATCAGAGTTCAGAGTGACCATTTTTCAAAATTTCAAGCTTTTTCATCCACACTCGTACATGCATTTTATTATTTAATGATGTGGTTGATGACGAAGCAAAAAACTTGAACTTTAATTGCAATTTTAATAGACTCGAGGAAATTGATGGTGTTGGTCGACAAGTCCTGGATGGTCAAGTTGATCTCTGCATTTCCCTTCATACACTTCTTCCGTACCGAGCGGAACACATTACATTTTTACAACCTGTTCATGGTGAAAGGTCATAACCGAAATGACCCTTTTATTTCCCTTCCGTTTATTTGTACATCTTTAGCCTTTTCAAGCATTCCTTTGACTTTACCTTTTGAAATGTTCAAAATGCATTCCGTCCCAACCACATTATTTTGACATCGAATTTATTATGTAACAACTTTTGAAATGATATTAAAATTTGTTTGTTTCTTTACGCGCAGAATTCACACGTTTTTCCGTCAACCACCGAGCAGTGCTCAAAGGAACATTTTCATGTTCCCCTTCAGCATCCCTGTGTGGATCAGTTTGACTCTCGTTTGGATCCTTTTGGGCATCTCTGCCATTTTGATTGACAAAGCTCTTCATTTTCTTCACACCCCAAACTACTATTCGACCAATGGTGAGGAAATTCCTGGGAAAATCCATCATCATCCCGTTCCGATTCCGACTGCAATCGACCAAATTCTATTCGAAATACTATCCATTTTCCTCTTTCAAGGTTTGTACCTTATATATTTACAATTTAAAAAATATTCACCTTCATCTTTTGTTATTGTTGGCACATTCACATTTAAATGTTTAAAAATCTCCCGGT
Organism: Gisinianus flammeolus; assembly: GCA_034699125.1. NCBI lineage: Eukaryota > Metazoa > Arthropoda > Collembola > Symphypleona > Katiannidae > Gisinianus > Gisinianus flammeolus. The sequence goes on along the minus strand of JAIUND010004217.1, from coordinate 4,990 downwards.
TTCTTCCCGCCATGCCAAATAAAATATAAAATGAATGTGGGAGAGTTGAGTTTGAGTTTGATATGGATATTTTGGTTGTTGCAGGACTACCAGATGCTTCTTCTTCCGAACGGAAACGGGAATTCCTGCCACAGCGAATCCTAATTTTGCTTGGTTTTCTGATGGGGCTCGTCGTCTACTGTGTTTATTCCGGATCAATCATTTCTGCCCTTCGAATCGAACGGAGTCCAGTGCGGGCATTAAAGGACTTTGTTGACTACAACTACGTTTTCATCGCGGATACAGATACGCGGGCTTTCTATTTGGCGGCCCATGTCCATCCCTAATATATATACTTATATTTAAATTAAATTATTGATTCCAATTCAAAAAATTCCACCAGGTCTAATTAAAAACAATATATCGTCTGTTAAGTTCACAAACGAACTATAACGATTTTCCTTAATTTGCGGAAATGCGACGACTGCGTCCGTCTTTGTGGTAAAATTCTGACAAAATTGAGGGTGACGGAAAAGGTCATGGCAGACAATCATGTCTCACGACCCAAGGCTCCATCTTAAGCTGTTTGACCTTTGGACCAGATCAACGAAATTAAGGAAAATAATTATAGTTTGTTTGTGAACTTAACAGACGATATATGTATGATTTGATTTTGTTGAAAGTTTTTTTTGTTTGTATGTTTATTTTAATTTAGGACCGAGCGGAAGCGGCAAAATTGATATCCGACACCTCGCTACACTACACAAACGATTCGCACAGCATCTCCAAAGTAATGGTGGAGGACTCTCTCTACGCATTTGTGAGCCAATCCGATGATTTCTACTTCACGGCCTCAAAAATCTCAAATTACTCTGATGAGCAAATTTGCGGGTTGTCCAAGGTTCAATTTGGAACAACTCAAGGCATCGTCGCCATGTTCGTTAGGAAAGGATCCCCACTCAAGGAATCCCTCGCGTTCAAGTATATAATCATTCAACCAAAATTCATATATATTTTTTGATTATAGATACTTTTCAAAACTTAAAAAAAAAATTTGGGACCTCTTTGACTTTTTTGCTCCCAATTTTTGAATGTGGGACAGGACGATTTTGCTGATCGAGCGAGGATTACGGAATCATCACGACCAGCGATATCAAACCAACATGGAGCCTTGTCCTCATTCTCATATGAGCTCTTGGAACCCTACAAGGAAAATTACGGCCTCAAACTTCCCGCCACTGAAACTGAAGGACTCTTCCCTCGCATTTCAATTGATGGCGCTCGGTTTCATTTTCTCTATTGCAAGTTGGATTATGGAATGGTGCATTATTGAATCGACGACGAGGAAAACAGTTTAATAGATGCTTTTATCTTAAATCTATATAGTTTTATTTATTTAGAGGATTTGAATTATGGCTATTGATGTATTATGGAAATTATCCTCACTAATATTTGTACATATTTTGAAATGTATAATCGTAATAATAAATGGAAACACGTTCGTGTACTAGAATATTATAAAAAAGAAAAAAGGCAATTTATTTCATTACAAAACTGTACAAAAGCTCTGTCTTGCATTTTGTTTGTTTTGTTTTTGGGGGCGGGGAAATTCAATAATTAAAACAAGCATATTTTTATGCGAGGGGATGATGATCGCCAAGATGTTCTTGATTCCGCATTTGGTGTTTCCTCAAGTGTCTGTAGCCCAGGATGATGAGAGGGACTTTGATGAGGAGCCCGAATGTGAGGGAGACATCTTCGACGAGGGACATTGCATGAATTGTGGAAATGAAATCCGTTGCATACAAAATGGCCACGATTCCCTCAATCCATAGCCCAACTTTCAAATCCCTCATGTACTTCTGCTCAAATCATCATCAAATATATATTTGACGTACATTTAACAAAAATCATTATACGAAATTCTATAGAACGACGCAAGATTGCACCGCAATTAAAATTGTAAACAATCATAATATCGTCGCTTAAGTTCTAAAATACTCTATTATCGTTTGGCCCCAGAAGGAGCATTTGCGTGCGCGTTCGTTATTGCTAACGTGCGCAGAGCCGTATGAGCCTTCTGGGGCCAAACCATATAATAGCGTATATTTTAGAACTTAAGCGACGATATATATTGAAAATTCACAACAAAAAAAAAATTCAAAATTCCCGCGAATTGAATTACTATATATATTGTGTCTGTATCATTACCCTGTGAATTGCCCGGACGATGAAGAGAGCGAGAACAGACTCGAGGAGGCAAAACACTAATATATGTCCAAAATACGAGAAAAATTGAAAAATGTAATAGTTTACTGTCGTCTTGGATAAAAATGATTTTTTTTTTTTACTTAATTTGGATAAAACGGAGTGAGGATGTGATGTCCTTGGAATTTGGAAGCGCAAAAAAGATTTTCACCTTGGTTTCGCTTCCAAATCCCAAGGACATCACATCCTCACTCCGTTTAATCCAAAACAAAGTAAATAAAAAGTCATTTTAAACCCGAGACGACAGTATATATAGTAGTTCTTTCGCAATTAAGATTCAATACATGTGAAAAATGTTGGAAGGTATATATAGACTTTAATTATGATTTGGAATTAATTATATTATTTTAAAGGGGGAATTATGGTGTGTGCATGTGGATTTGGGATATATATACTTACGAATGACAAAGTAGAGGGCCTTGATGACGTAGACACGAGTCAAGGATTCTCGCTCTTGAGCCTCGAGGAAGCCCTCGAGGATGTGAGTCGTATTCACTCCGCTCATCAATTCCATCTCGCTATTCAGCGGATGCCCACCGAAAATCTCCTTTTTAAGGGAATTGGCTTGGGAAATGAGGGAAGAGAGGAAGACGACCACGTAAATGAACGTCCCCGCATTCCATAATGAACGAATCTAATACCCGGTGGAAATACAAAAGTACATGCAAGAAAATTTAATTCCCCGCGCTCCCACATTCACATACATACACAAAAAATTTATTAGAGAGTTTGGTAAACTCGTCGTAAAAAGGAAATCGTAAATATTTTGGTGGGAATTTTTAAATTCGTTGGTTATGTTCACTTGGAATTTTAAAAATTCCCACCAAAATATTTACGATTTTCTTTTTACGACGAGTTTACCAAACTCTCTATTACTTTCTACCTATATATATGGGGAACGAGATAAGAAAACCCGCCACATACGATACTATACTTTTTTAGATTAAAATATGAATATTTTCCTTTTTAGTCACTTTGGTGCCGATGGCGTTTCTCGATGATTTTGTAATTCAAAAATCAACGGGAAAGAAATCATCATATATTTTGTTTGAATTTAACTATAAACTTTGTAAATTAATTAAAAAATTTTTAAAATTTTTTTTTACAGACTTCTTTGTACTTTTTTGCATAAAATAGCCCATGTTTTTCTATATATATGAATATGCAAAAAAAGTGAAAAGTAGTATGTGGCGGGTTTTCATATCCACTTCTACATATTAATATAAATGGGAAATCGGGGAGGAAAGTCGGGATTTTGAAATGATTGTTTTTATGGAGTTGTGGTATATATATAGAAAAACTTACGACTTCCAGCCAGCCGAGAATGTACAAAATGACCGTTTCCGCTCTATCCGATTTCCAATTCATTTTCAATTTTCATCAATCAATTAATTTCCATGTGAGGACACACACACACATGTGAGTTTTCTCTTTCTTTGATTTTGCTCCGTCCTTTTTTGAACTTAACAGACGATACATATAATACTTAAATTGTAAATCGCAGAAATTCTGAAATGGACAAAAAAACCAAGTCGGAATTCCTATATGCCTTAACAGAGTCTTCACCCTTTAAAACTTCAAATATTTAAGGATGTCTTAAATGTAGGTATTGTATATTATATTTACTCCACTGTATATTTTCTGAATGAAAAGGGGAAAAGACTTGTTCACATGCACAATGCAATGCACACACAGAGAGAGAGAGAACCAAATTGTTCGTGTGTGTGTGCTGTTCACACAGCGCAGCGGAGGAAAGAAATGTGTGTGCGAGAGAGAGAGAGAGAGAGAGAGAGGGGGATGAAATATAAAATGCAATGGAAATTGAATTGTCCATATATTTTGTGCATATATAGATATATACTTGTGTAGCTGGAAGTATATATATATAGGGTGAAGAGAGAGAGAGATGACTCAGAGCTCCTCTCCGCTCGTCCTCGTCATTTTGTCCTGTGCAAACTGTGCATATATACATATATTAAATATACATACTAATACGGATACAAATACATATATCGTCTGTTAAGTTCACAAACGAACTATAAAGATTTCCTTGATTTGCCGAAATGCTCCTACTGCGTCCGTCTTTGTGGGTCAAATTCGGAAAAAATTGAGGGTGACAGAAAAATTCATGGCAAACAATAATGTCGAAGGACCCACAGACCCATCTCCAACCCTTTGACCTTTGGAGCAAGTCAACGAAATTACGGAAAATAATTATAGTTCCTTTGTGAACTCAACAGACGATATGCGAATATCTATATAGTTTTTTTTAGTATAGATATAGAAATAGGATGGGTGAGGAGTTTAGGATTAATTTGTCTTGTTATTTTTATGTTTGGACTTTGAACTTTGAGAGGGAGGATGACAAATTATCGTACAAAAGTCGGCCCGAGTTGCGGAGGGGAAATTTCCATGTATGTATATTATAGGTATGCATATGTATATTGCACACCTATACAATGCAATGCAATGCATATATATAACAGTGACTATACATAATTGCATGGGAGGATATATGTAGGTATGCAGTGCACATATGGCGGAAAATACATTCTACCCTCAAAAACGAACATTCATGCCCTCATTTTTAGTTTTTACTTGCCCCCATACATTGTACCCTCAAAAACGAACCTTGTGCCCTCAAAAATGTTAATTATTTTCCCCTCAAAAAACGAACAAAATTCCCCTCAAAAAATAAATAAAATTCCCCTCAAAAACGAACATTTTCCCCTCAAAAAGTTAA